>CP137669.1:33536612-33716612 GCA_037976565.1 Mesocentrotus franciscanus | reverse complement strand
AAGGTCGCAGCAACTCCTTTTCGAAAGACTTAAAGACGGGTAAGTGATGCATTCAATGGTGATATGGAAAGGACAAAGGTTTGATTCTCAAAAGGAGATCGCGGAACGAGAGTCGCACTGATAGAGAGACAGGAAGGAGGAAACTAAGACATTTTTCATTCTCAATTTTTGAAGGTCAGCACGTGATCGATATAATTTCATAACCACCGACATATATCACGAAGCATACGCGTGACAATTGTAAGCAATGTAATCTGTCAGCGAAAAAGTCCGCATTTTTATAAGATCAAAGTGCAAATGATGAGGAGTCTCGCTGAAAAATCATCACACCTCTACATGCACATGCTTCATCAGACAATATGCCCAATTTCAAATAGCATTAGTAATGTTTCGTACAATCCATAATATTATTCCTTGCAATGTTTCCCAAATGTTCACCATAAATAGATCGGTCCATAATCACAGTACTCACTCAAGTAATAAATTTCATTATCCCAAAGTTAAAACACAGATTTTACTTAACTCATTAAGACACAGTGGTCCACACAGAGGAATTAAGGAGTTCAACAAATATAACTTCATTTAAAGCAAAGTTGAAAAGGGTATTTATTGATGATTATTCAAATTAATTTTTTTCCATTAAATGTAAAATTACCATTACCCCCAGGGGCGGATCCAGCCGGCGGCAAGGGAGGGGGCCTAAAAAGGGGCCCACTTCGTGCGAAAATTTGAAAATCGTGCCGGTCGATTTTTCGCTCAGTGGGGGTAGTGAGCAAAAAAAATTTTCCGGGAAGGGTAATTTTTTTCCACCACCACCCCTTGGGCGCCAGGGTAGTGAGCACAAATTTTTTGGGGGCACCCGAAAAATTTTTCTCCGGGAAGGGTAATTTTTCCCACCGCCACCCCTTGGGCGCCAGGAGGGCCCAACTTCTTTTTTTTCAAAAAAAGGGTGTTTTTACCTGTTTTTTTTCTAGGGGAGGGGGCCCAGGGCCCCGGGCCCCCCTGGATCCGCCACTGATTACACCCTCCCTGTATGATTGCTGGTGTTTGTCGGTGTAGTGTGTTACTGATTAATCTGCATAATTTTGTATTTTGTTATTGCTATTGTTTATACCATGTATTTTTCCTTTTACTGGGAACTACTTCATACAAGTTTTTATAAACTTTTTTGTAGTTTCCGTTTTTTCTCTTACTATGTATATTTTGCCATTTTTGCATATATTATATTATTGTTTTTATGCTTGAGAAGAATTAATAAATTGAACTGAACTGAACTGAACAATTTTTAATTCATATCAATAGCAAGCAACTCCAAACAGCATATGACATGTTTCATGACAATACATGATCAGGTTACAGATTTAGATTTAGATGGTACAAGTATGTTGTAATTTACAAGATGCTGAAAATTGTCTACATTAGCATAAAATTAATTATCATTTATAGCTCTCACTGAGAATAAGATGTATAGCGAAGGAATCCACCATCTCAATCAAATCATCTACAGTGGAATTATGCTTCGCGTCATCTTCTTAGTCATAGTTTCTCTAAAAGGTTGTTACATGATGAAGCATCAACTTTGAGAAAGTGCTGTTAAGATAATATTGATTCACCATCAAAATGTCTGAATATTAATCTCCTCTAGATCATCTGCTGAGAGCAAGAAAGGCATTAACTCATATAACTTAGCGGTAATACAGATTAACACTCATCTAGCTCTCAACAAACAGTAACGTCACTTCGGAGCCAGAAGGGCATTAGCTCATCACCTTTATACACAGAGTTCATGACCTTCTTGCTTCAAACAGACGATATCGGTTTTATATTATTTCTTCAAGTTTTTGTTGGACAAGATAAATGACATTTCGAACAACGAAAAATCCTTTCATTCTTTGCACAAGATGCTGAAAATGACAGAATCTCTCTATCCAAGAGATATACGAAAAAAGAAACAGTAACAATACCCTGCAGTTACCTTACAAATTCTACACTATTCTCAATATAAGACATCTAGTTGTGTGAATGTATTGATTGATAGTCGTTAGCATCGGGAGAAGTAGAGGTGAGAGGAGAGAGAGGTGAGAGGAGAGAGAGAGAGAGAGAGAGAAGCGTTGAAGTGGAGGCGATGTTAATAACGGAGGATGGCAATGATCTTCAAGAGAAGTGGCCAATCGATGTTTCTCCATCACCTCTTTCATTTGCTGTAATAGTAGGAGCTTCTTAGAATACAGGTTATCATCCCCTTTATGCCTATAATACCTCTCCGACCTTGTCTGTACTCAAACATCTATTTGAAGCCGATGTTTGGTTTTTGAGAAAACATGCTCGAAATTTTTTCTTTGTGAATTTATCATCGGGTTATCTGTTTGGGGCCAGAAGGGCGTTAACTCATATACTTAACACAGAGTCAGTGCCTTTTTTGCTCTGAACAGACTATGTTGTCATTTAAAGTTGTGGTATAGTATAGACCAGCAATTTAAATGCACACTAAAGACCACATAACCTGAAAGTGAAAACCCACACAGATAATGTACACGTGGGACAAGTTTGTAGCTAGACAATGTATATGTATATGTTTTCGACATAATCCCAACATATCACAGAATGACCTGTCTATTTCGCTACTATCACTCGGCAATGACACATTTTCTTTCAAAATATTTAGGCACAAGCTATTACTTATAAATGTACATCTAAATATTTGGTGATAATAGTTCTGGATTCTATATGAATTCATTTTGAATAGTTACCAGAACTCAAAATATATGTTAGAAACTGATGGAAAAATAATGGCATATATTATAGGCCTATACATTGTACATTCACTGGAAGGAAGATGAAAAGACAGAATGACTTAATGTTAAAAATGGTGTGAAAATGATAAGGGTTTCCCTGACCATGCCAATTTAAGCATTTCTCAAGTATATGTGTTGAAAGCCGACACACAATGATGAACACGATTGCAACTACATTTATTTTGGAAAAATCAACTCAAGGGCAATTTCAATACCCTATTGTACATCCCATAGAAATCGGGTTTGGATTACATAATACCTCGTTGTCATGTTCGTATAGGTGACGCACAAGGTTATTGAAACTGCCTTAGGTGGAGTTTTCGAAAGTACTTGTGATCATGGTGATGGTATATTTGGAAGATAGATCAAACGTTATGGGTGGTGAAAAAACACTCTCCTTTTTCCTGCTCCAATATTCAAATATCTATTTCATTCCATTAGACGAATGCCTCATACATTCATGTTGCAAAGCTGATACAACATGACAGTATAAAGGTTTACAAGTCAGGACAAAATATGCAAAGACAACAAGGATTTTCTGATGAAAATTCAAACATGGCGGTGGAAAGATATTCTTCCTTTTTTTTCAGTACTATGTTACCTCATTTTCTTCAAACTGGATCTGAATAAGAAGAAAGATTTAAAGTTGGAAGGAGCTTTTAACTAATGCCCATCTGGCTCTATATAAACAGATGAATCTAGATTCACATTATCAGGAAAGAAGGAGCAGTGGTAAAATGAACACACATTTGTGCTGCTTAATGTGCCTACAGGTTATTGACTTTCAAATTACATGCCATGGCAGTAAGCCAATATGCTCCTAATAACAGTTATTAATAACTAATGTACCTATATTTGATATTCTCATTAAATGATCCTACATATGTATGGACAAGAGTGTACAAAAGCGTCAAATTTCTACTAAACCAATTTCAATCAATGTTAATTTTTTTCACTTGGCTCAAAATGAGAGCGTCATGTGCTGCTTTTCGGCAATTGGTCGTTATACTAAAATGGGATAGTATATAATTGGTTGGTACACGTACAATATTTCCAATTATCCTAATTTCCCTTTAAGAGACTTTACAACTGCATGTACTTGTTGTGTAGCCATGGCAACAAGAAATTGAGTTTAAATACAAACCTCTCTAGTCTCTAGGTATAGAATTGGAATATTGTTTGGATTCTATTATATAATTCTATTATATAATTCTAGTACTTCAGTTCAAATCAAATTCTCTTGATTGCTACTATTCAGCAGTGTTCTACATGTATAAATACCCTGATTTATCTAGGGATGAAGGAGTACCTTAGAGTTCAAGCGCTCTTCTCAAATTGGTTTCAATCAAAAATCATTTCTCTTTAACTAAATGAATCTCAGAAAATGATGTATTAAAGTCCACTCTTGAAGAGGAGAGGTCAAGAAGATTGAGATCATTAACTGGAAATATAATAAAACTGGAATTAAACAGGTATCCAACTTTGTGAAAGGTATATCAAAGGCATCATATTTGTAAGAGAAGACAAAACTGTTTTCTATGTTTCATGTGTCCATAAACCTTGCTGAAAATGCACATTTAAAAGTTCCCCTCAATAAGATTTATGCTTGTAATTTATAGATTTTTTAAAAATGGATAAAAAGAATATTACATGCAAGAAAGGACAGATTTAAATGTAGCTATGGGAAGCCAAATAAGCACTATGATATAGTATGAATATCATAAAATATGAAAATCATTCCTTGATATCTCAAATTTTTGCAAGCAGATTCTTTTAAGAATATTTGTGAATAACAGTAATTCTTAATCAATAAACATATTTCCTACTTGCTATGCCCAATGCATGGATGATGGTTATTTTTAAATTATGAAATCGCAACACTCTCTAAAGTCCAGATTCCATCAATGGAGATGCCTACATACACAACCTTAAACAGATACCACACATAGAAAAGGAGGGAGTTCCTTTACTAATAAATCTCTATTGTTCAGGCCATAGCAGTCTTTCAGTGTGGCTTTTCTCACAAAAACCTGAACATCACCTCCACAACACAGTTGCAAGGCATCGTTCAGATATGACAGGGCAAAACTGCATTGTTTTTTTTAATGTGTGTGTGTGTTAACAACATAAAGTGTAATACGGTTCACTTCACATTTTTGTATCTTATAACATCTTTTGCAGAGATAATACCATGTCATATCTGAACGAGCCTTATAAAACAAATATTTAAACAGAGAGTTATTAGCAAGACAGAAAGACAGATCACAACTAATTAATGTGCATAGTCTTGTCATATACCTGAGGATTTGCACTGGTAGATTGTTACAGGCTTCAATACATTTGAGGGATCGGTGTATTTGTAAGCATGATGACACAATGATAATTGTGTGACGGTGCTATTTCAAAAGCAATATGGAAATTCTATTTTGCCTGTTTTTTGTTTTGTTTCGTTAAATTGTTTTGTGTTTATTTGTTTAACCATAGGATTATAAACTATCTCTGATGCAGGATAGATCGAGTTATTTTCACTCAATAAACAGTATTTGTTGTACTAACGTCAACAATTCTAGGAAGGATTCACATAAAAAAATAAGTCACCGTTTTTTGCAAACAAGTATGAAAGAGTGGTATGCAGATAAATGGTCATTCGTTGTTTAATGATAGTATGATATAACCTTACTCTTTTGTTGCATGCTGAACAACATGACCAGGTAGTAGGTGTATGCACAATTTAACCGCATGATTTGGGGTATTAAGTAGACAATAATACCATCAGTCGATAGCTATGAGGTATATAATATAAATATATATATACCGTATTTGCCGGCGTAAAGGCCGCAGTATTTTCTCTTCCGAAAATATCAAAAAGTCTGGGTGCGGCCAATCCGCAACAACAGTAAAAAATTGGCTGTTAAAACAGCACGTAATTTCGTACATATGGGACTCCCAACGGTACAATGACTAGATCTATACCAGTAATGGTATTGGACATTTCTAGATTAACTCCACACATCTTACCGACTATTTCATGTTGCATTGTTGACATGAAGTTTTGTCGATCTCGTGAATAAACTTCATTACCTATTTTTAACAAATTCTACCAGTAGATCTAGAGTTAAGTCCGTGCCATTGCATTGCTAAAAGAAGGGACCGTTACGGAGCTACCACGCAACGCAACTGCGCATCCGGACGAAGTCTGTTTTCTTACTGTTTTCTTTGTATCCATTTCACGCAATTTCGTAGGTAGGGGTATAATTAGGATACCAAAACTGCCTGCGATACAGTACTAACTTCAAAATCAATGAAGATTTGCTAAATTACGATCAATTTTGCGGTAAACTTTTTTTTACTGTAAATTGTATAAAAATATTGATGAATTTGGTATCAGTTTGTAGAAAAAATAGTTTTCTACAGGAAATTTACAATAATTTTGTTTGGTCTGTTTGGTTTTTTTTCCTTCCATTTTTTTTTAATTTTTATTTTTTTTAATTTTTTTTTTTTTTAGTCTATGAAATGTCAAAATCGGGGGTGCGGCCTATGTGGCGCTGCGGCCTTATCGCCGGCAAATACGGTACATAAAAGTGGAATATTATTATTATAATTATTATTATTAACTCTTTGTAAAGTGGAGGCTTATGAGTTAATGCCCTTCTGGCACTCAACAGACAATACAAATACAATCATATGCTATGCATGTATGTGAAAGGCTGGTTTAATTTAGTAAGGATTCACATTTTTAACCTTGCCCCTACTTTGAGGGAAAACATATCAGAGAGACCCAACAATAACATGTAAATCCTCCTGTACAGAGAGTACAAATATTATTGTAGTAAAAACTGTTGATGTGTAACTGATCAAACTATGTATGTTTTGCTCTGAAGCCTATAAAGTAAATTGACCACTCCTTAAATCATTAAAAAGAGGAGGAAAATGGATGTTTACAACCAAAACAACGGATCCAGCCTATTAACCGCTTTCATGCATCACTAATACGAAAATTGCTGGAGAGACCTTAAAGTGAAACAAAGGAAAACCAGTTTAGTGGCTATTATTTACAAGGACGTTGCCTAGCCAACCGTGCATAATGATTTTTCTGTCCAATGCCTATATTTGTTATCATTTAATCTCTACCCATCGCATTAACATTTGCATTGGTGGCTTGGATCCAATTATTAGGACCATTAACAGGTTAATTTGAAATGGGCATGATGATCATTAGGGACAAGCCCCTTTGGGAGATGTTATCTAAAAAGGAAAGGTGAAAACTGGAAAGGGAAAGGAGGTTGTATTGCAGATTGTATCGAGGATTAAGATCATTTTCCAGCGTGAATTTTGTAATTTCATTAACCTATAAAGCATTTGCATACAGCAGATCGTACAACAGTTCCGCTGGTTATACACAAAAAACATACATGTAAATGTAAACAGTTCAGAAATAAGATCTACAGGTTTCTCTGTGCATGTATTGCATCTAGCCTTGTCCTCTCAATGTCGTACTCCAAAGAAGTGCTTTGTTTTGGCATGATGGAATGATGGTCTACTTTGATTAATCTCTTCTAAACCAAACAGACTGTATTTTAATAATAAACATGTCAAATCTCACAAATAGGCATTATAAGAAAAAAGACATATCTAGCTAATTTAGCTATAGCATACATGTAGATGTAGTAGTAGTACTAGTAGGAGTAGTAGTAATAGTAGGAGCAGGAGCAGGAGCAGGAGCAGTAGCAGGAGCAGTAGCAGTAGCAGTAGTAGCAGTAGTAGCAGTAGTAGCAGTAGTAGCAGTAGTAGCAGTAGTAGCAGTAGTAGTTAGCAGCAGCAGTAGCAGCAGCAGCAGTAGCAGCAGCAGCACCATTAGCAGCAGTAGCCAGCAGCAGCAGCAGCAGCAGCAGCAGCAGCAGCAGCAGCAGTAGCAGCAGCAGTAGTAGGAGTAGTAGTAATAGCAGCAGTAGTAGCAGTAGTAGTAATAGCAGTAGTAGTAGTAGCAGTAGCAGTAGCAGTAGCAGTAGCAGTAGTAGCAGTAGTACAGTAGTAGCAGTAGCTGTAACGATAACTCGTTTTTTAAAGAGTTGTACAGTCACGTACAATTAACGTTTTTGACCCTCTCCTCACTTCTCTCACTATCATATTCTTCCATACCACTTCTTGCAGTGTGAACGCGCCACACGATACCATTCATATCATTGACTATTCATCAATACCACACGCGACCCTTTGGGAATGTTGGCGCTCTTGAGCGGAAGGTAATTTCTAACGATACAATCAATTTTTATCTCAGGTGTGACCCAAACTAAGCTGAATTAATCGCATCAAATGCCTCCACGGCCGTGAAGGACGAGGCAGACAATACGTTGCTCTTCTTTCGCCCACAATGAATATAAGGATGACTGTAGAAATGTACAGTCGCCATGTACGCACACCGGTATATATTCTTCCACCGAGTTAAATACAGAATAGCTCATATTGTATATTTGGAGCCAGAAGGCAGACCTGCCGACCTCTGGAGTTCAAAAACTGTATTCTTTAATCCCAAAAGTTGTATTTTACTGACAAAAGTTGTATTAAAAAAAAAAACCCAGATCAATGCCTCTTACAGTTCCTACTTGGAGCATTGGTTGGATATGCATGATTTCGTCATGACTGGTGTGTTCGATGAACCAATGAACATCCCCAAATTGCCGATGTGAGATGCTGGTAGGATACTTTACAACACAGAATGGGCATTTTGCCATTGAAAATGGCACACACACACACAAAATTTAAAAAAAAAAATTTGTTTTTTTGTTTTTGGAAAATTTTATTTTATTGAGGAAAATCGTACTGTCGTATTTACTTCTAAAAATCGTACTAATACGACTAAATCGTACTGGTAGGCAGGTCTGAGAAGGGCGTTACCTCGTATACATGTACCTCAATGCAGGTTTAATGTCCTTCTGGCTCTGAACGGATGATGTTCTCATTCATAGCAAGAGAATGATAAAAGCTCAGTACATTAGTTGAATAGAAAATGGCAAAAAATGTGTCCGATTCAGTCCAAAGACAATGGAATTGAAAATACCCATCAAAATTTGAAATACTTGTTTTCTTCCCGACAAATTTGAATATAAAAGAATTTTCATTCTGAAAATGATCACCATGAAATAGTACAAATGCTATCCTCATCATCATCATCATCATCATCATCTTCATCATCATAATCACCATCCTGATTATTATTACATTATAATCAATGCTATTATTATTATTATCATCATTATCATTATTATCATTAAGAGATATCTCATTCACTCCACTACCTTGCAAAAATTCATATTGTTATGAATCTAACTATTGCTAATCATATACATATTGATATTACCCTTCATATTTGAGAGAGTTTCAACAAGCAGTGAAAAAAAATAGAGATGCGGTGAGCTTTTTAGCAAACCTCTTAAAAGGCTGAACCTGGTAAAAAAAAAGTATTTAAAAAAATTCTGAGAAAATCCCACTCTTACTGTTAAAAGCAATTTTTAAAAAAGCTTTTATGAGCGACAAAATAGTTTTTATGCTGGTAACACACAGAGGAGCAGGAGGAGAGAGATAACGTACAAGTGTACATAGATCTCATCAGAAAGCTGATTCTTTTCTTTTTTTTACAGAGCTTTAGACAGAGCCTGCAATTATAGGCTCACCATTTCAACTTGGTAACCATAGAAACAGTCTATGATGAGAGCGTTAAGTGAAGTCATAAACCCAATCGCAAGAAGATCGACACAGCAACAAAAACCCCATTCGTCTTTATCTTTCTACAGGCATTTTTGCAAACATGAGAGAGATCAAAACACACTGCATTGTTCACACATGAATCATAAATAAATTTGGAGAATGATCAAGTTATGTTTCTCTTTCAAGTGGACGGGTTTTACGAGAAAATATGATAACAGGTAAAGAGATTTTATGATAAATATGGTTACTTACACTACTGAACTGTGCCCTTTTCCCTGCTGCTGTAAAGGGGGCTTTGGCTGATGTAGGAGCTGGTGCACTGTCCGTTAATCTTGAGTTTCGGTGTTCGTCCAACTCGTCCTCAATTGAGCCTTGACTGAACGAGGAAAGTGTACTGTCCGTCGAGAGTTTCCGATGTACAGTGCCAGACTGAATGTCGGCTAGGGTCAGGAACTGATAGGGTCTGATCGAGTTGGATCCTGAGTTTGCATTGAAAGAACCGGGTGGCGAGTTCTGCTCCGAAAGGGGTGGTGTCTCGCACATATCAATAACAAGAGCCGGAGGCACTGTATCACGCTTTAAAGGCTTCGATTCAGTTGAAGAAAAAGGCACTCTTTGTTCCTCCGTAGAAGTGGCACTTGAAAGGAGTTTTTCATCCCCATCCTGGTCCAGACTTCCTTCTTCGGAGAAGCGTCTGCTGAGACCGGGGATGGTCTCATGGATTCGGGTCGGGAGGGGACTACCAGGGGGGTTGAGTCGAACTCTAAGTTCTGTCCTTTTTATCTCGACATGAGCAGGGCTAAGGGGAGCGAGAGACAGAGATGTAGGCATGCTCGATGACGGTTGTTCATGAGGGAGCCTGAGATCCTGGAACCCCTCATCTGGTGACAGGATCTCAGGTTTAATTGTCAAATTGGTTGGGCTTCCAGGGGTAGAGATGAAATACTGGCTTGGTTTTGACCAACTGTGGTCGCACAGGTTTGGGGACCTGTATTGTAATGTTTCCTCCACAATGAGAATGCATGCTCCTGACTTGGCTGCGACTCTCAGGACATGGCTCCTCTTCGCTCGATGAACGCCCTACACATGAGGGCGATTCAACAGAGAGTCTTGAAACACCACTGTCATGACTGATGCTCCTGCGAGTCCTTGTTTGTCCTTGTTCGTGAGGTACAACTGACAAAGACGATTTCTCATCACTAGGTTCTCTCTCCAGTTGGGACTCCAGCGTTGGCGAATGACTGCGAGGGCTCATGCACACGGGACTGCTTGAATTGAACCCACTGCCATACCCACTACTTGGACTTGTGCTTGGTGATAGGAGTTGCTTAGGGAGCAGGCCCCCACTCTCAGGATCTATAGAGTATATTTCAGGGGGAGCAAGGTTGATCTTCAATGGCTTAGGACTGCTAGAGCGTCTAATAAACAAAGACGAGAGCTGTTCGGGGGACTTTTGGTCATCGGATATTGAGGCAAGAGTGAAGGACTTTGATCGAGGTCTTGAGTTGTGGATGGCAAGGTGATCCTTGGAGTCACTGGACAACTCGTTGTTGTCGCTCGAGCTCACAAACTTGCTGCATAGACTGAAGATTTTTGGCGAGACCGGTCGAACGGTGACCGAATCAAGAGATGTGTTACAAGACCCTACCCTGTGCCCGGTGGACAGATGGTGTTCCGACGACCAATCCTCGCTTACGGATGGTTTCCTCCTGGCCGTGTCCACCTCCAAACTCTCTGGCATGATTGGTTTGAATGCCAACGGTGTCCCTGCAGCAATGCTGCCCCGCAATGAGTTGTCACTGGTTGCTGTTGATACGTCAGGCAGACTGAGAGAAGGCAATCTGAAACCTGACAAAGATTTCCCTTCAGTTCTCCTCCTCATAATAAAAGGTCTCGCTCTGTGGGGACAGTCCCTCACTGTCCATCCACTGTTATGACATATCTGTAGATTTATCCAAGCCCATTCCTTGATTCACTTCTATCATTTGAAGAAGATTACACAGCATCTGTAAAGACACAGGAAGAAGAAACTTATTAGAAGTGGCCAACATTACACCTGAAGTACACAAAAAAATTAGAATTGAACAAGATAAATTAAACTACAACTGGTATAAACAGAATTTGATTGAGTACATTCGTTGATGACATAGAAGACACGTGTAGATGAGAAATGACTTTTAACAATTAATCTTAGCATTAAAATTAGCATCCTCAATTTAAAAATTGGGTAGAAATACTCCACAGGAAGTGGAGACAGTACATACATGTATATGTTCAACAAAAACTTTTTTTTTAAAGAAAAGAATGTTACATCAGTAATTCCCTAAAAACATGAAATATCACAGCTTTCGCTATTGGTTACCATAGAAACAAAGAAATTCACAGTATATTATTTATGTACACAAACTTTAGACATCTTCAGTGAGTGGTTACAAAACAATTTATTGTGTTGAAAAGAATCATGCTAAATAGACCTCCTACCGCAACTTACCACATCTTAATATATTTACAACTAATATTCCATCATGACATCTTGCACAAAATTCCTTGACAACCCCTTTTTCACCCAATTGACTCAAGAAATGGAGGCAGTTTCAATACAATTAACTCCACACCACAGAAAAGCCTGTATCGTTAGCTTACAAATGCTTTCTGTAACTGTAACTCACTCTCTTGTACTCGATCTTCTGCTCAAATTGAAGAGAATTTGCTATTGATTTGATCAGGGTACGCACCAAACCACACATGTCTCAACCAACCCACATGTGTGCGTAACTGCATCTATCTATCGAGGCACTTTGCGAGATGACAACTTTCCTAATCATGATTTCCTGTTTTTCGCCTCAGAGATTACGCAAGCATTATGGCGCTGATTAGAGCTTTCATTAAACTTGTCACAAACCTCCCTGGGTGAAGGTGGATTCACACACAGCAGAAGTGTTGTTGTACAACACGTCTTCATGGAGCAATTTGCTCTGTATGCAGTTGATATCATACATTACCTGAATCCCAATCTTCAACAATTTACTAAAAACAGTCAACACTTTACCATATCCTATCCTTAAACATAACCCCCGGCAAAACCCAATGATAACCCTATCCATAACCTTACATCTTTGACAAAATAAAGCCCAGAGCATATGTCGGATCATCAACAACATACCACATGTGATACATACCTTATCTGTGTATGTTTGTTAGTTCTCTGCACTAATTAACGTTCAAAAGTTTGATCTCCTATCAAGCTTTCATTTTTTACCAATACCATCTTGTAGACTGGTCAATCAACCATTTTTGTAATGAGTCTAATGACAGTGTATTTTTATTATCACATGCCTAAAGCGATGAACGACTCCTTGCACCAATTAAATTGTATTCTAATAGTCAGAATGTAAATTGAATACATTAGTTACTGCTATGCCAGTCAAACCTCAAACAAGTCTCAATTCTGTCAAGAGCAAATCTTTTTTTGCCAAAGTCAAGCTTATGCTACGGTCACAAAGGTCCGTATGAACGATAATTTCGTACGAATCTCCGTTTTTCCATTGTCTTCCCGAATTTCCATTGTCTGAAAATCGTTCGTACGGCGTTCGTAGCAGTTCGTAATGGCATTTGTGACTGAAGCTTCAGTTCTCTGCACTAATTAACTTTCAAAAGTTTGATCTATTTGTATTTTTTATTATCACATGCCTAAAGCGATGAACGACTCCTTGCACCAATTAAATTGTATTCTAATAGTCAGAATGTAAATTGAATACATTAGTTATTGCTATGCCAGTCAAACCTCAAACAAGCTTCAAATTCTGTCAAGAGCAAATTTTTTTTTGCCAAAGTCAAGCATGAAATACAGATGCTGAATGAAAACGCCTTTATTGGCAAATGCTAATTGCACTTACAACTTATCTTGGCATACAATGTAGTATTTATTGTCATTATAGAGTCATAATTACAGTAGTCATAAAAACAATAATATATCTTCTCTATAAAAACATCGTTTTATTGCAGTGTGAACAGGAAATTGAGAGCTATACCAATAGACAGTCACAGGTCAGGTGGGAATATGATAAGATTATGGATGCGGATAGATAAGACGATATGCTGAGAACATGAAATATAAAACATGACTGCTACAAAATGTTGTTAGGTCCCTAGATGAACAGCAAGATTAATTTTTTTACATGGCATGCCAAATACATGTAGGCAGGTAGCTTTCTACAGGTCAAAGAGGAGTGAGATAGGTTATGAAAGCGGATAGATAAGATGATATGATGAGAATATGAAGAGAGATCTCTAATGTAAAACATGAATGCTATAAAACGTTGTTAAGTCCCTATATGAACAGCAAGATTATAACATTTTGTACATGACATGCCAGATAGGCAAGTGGATTTCTACAGGTCAAAAAGGAGTAAGATAGATTGTGAATGCCGATGGATAACAAGCGAAAAAATATGAAAAGAGATATCAAATGTATAAAAACATGATCTCTGTAGAACGTTGCTCAAGCACTATGTGAACAGGAAGGGGAGAGACATAAGACAAGTTGAAAAGTCATGTTGATAAGATTATGACTGCGGATGGATAATATACTGAGAACATGAAAAAAAGATGTCAAATGTAAAACATGACTCAAACCGTTTCAAGTCACTACGTGAACAACATGATGAAAGACAGATATAATACAGAAAGCTACCTATGGGTGAAAAATGAGCGAGATGGTTTATGAATGTGGATAGATAATTAGATATGTAGAGAATATGAAAAAGAAATATCTAGATTCCAATAAAAAAAAAAAACATATCCTATATATGGCCTTTTCTGACTGTGAAAAGAATAGAACTCAGAGACGAAATTTGGAGGTAATTATGACATTCTCCCAAAACAAGTGTCTTTCAAATGCACTCGGAAAATGAAGAAAGATTTTTTTGTTTAAATAATAAATTAAAAAGTTCTTGCAACAGACTGGATGGTATTTCCTTGCCTGAATTGCACAATATGCATTTTTCTGCTAGTTTATTACAGATGTATTAATAATTCAACCACTTTCATTTTACTCCAAAAGGTACAATAGTACATGTACCTACCTTTAATAAGAAAAGAGTTATAAATACAGGGCTGCATCAGGCGGCAGGAAGCACCCGCATGAGAAAGAGGAACTTGCGAACTCAAAACAGGATACAAAAATATGTGGATCTCAGATCATGAAAGAACATTGCATTACAGTTGCACTGAAACATACACATGTAAAGCCTTTGTATGAAATCTACCAGTACACATGATAAATGTATGTTTCGATTTAGACAAGTTTCCATAAAGTCATCAATCAAAGCACAAAACATGAACAGTAACAGTTTGACGTCACCCGGGTACCTGAGAGCCGTTTCAATCCAAGGGCTTAAAATGTATATCAGCATGATTAATGGATATTGCTTGTAGTTTGAAAACCTTTCGTTACCAGTAAAGCCTAGAGCTGATTAATTTCCGAAATGCATTTCTCACTAGCCTCCATTCATAAGCTGTTAATACTTGACTGTGAATCTACATGATACATACATATAGGGGTGCGTTCAATCGACACTTTTTCACCCTAGAATCACGGTTTTCAAAGACGTTAAGTTTAAAACACGGTTTCGATCAAGCGATTTTTCGTCGGTCGTAAAAATAAACGTGTTTAAAAACACAAACATGAAACGCTGAAAAAGATGCGTTTTGTATCATGATTCTGCAGAATCACGGTCGCTAAAATTCGCTTGAACGAATGGAGATCTCAATCATGATTCTATGATGTCATTATCTATTATATATATTATAGCTACCTATTTCTATTCTTCCTGGGTGGGCTTAAAGAGAGAGAATCAGCGTTGATGGAAAATCGCTGAAAATCGCTTGAATGATCTCCGCAGTAACCGTGTTTTGTATTGGCGTTTTGAATTGTGATTCATGTTTGTGATTCTAGCTTCGAAAAATCGCTTGAACGCACCCTAGATCAAAGAGAAATATGTGTGTCTATTCGCATGTATGACTGCCACAGTCAGGAATTTCTAAGTGAAAATTACAATGAATCACGACTAATGTTGCTGGGTGCCTTATTAAAAATGAATATGAAATGTGGTTTTGAAAGTTCAAAACCACATTTTGGTCGTTAGGGATGTCATTTTTTGCACTGTTATTTTCCTAAGTATTTCCACAACAGCATGACAAAGTATACAGGAATGTTACATGTACATGCAAAAGATTAAAATGAAAAGTGTCAAATATTAAATCACATCTTTGCCTTTTTCTTTAATACACTTTGTATTTTGTGTAGGCCGACATCTCTTTGATCTACCCAAGAGAAAAGGGCTAAACTTAATTTCAAATATTTACAATTAAAAAAAACTTCACTCAGTATTCAGTATTCAGTGTTTTGTTTCTATTGACAATCTTGATATCCCAAATATGTATATTTCTCAATAGCTGCCCCCCCCCCCCGCTCCTGCCCCCACCCCCGAGAAAAGATTAAAAAACTTGAACAAATTATGACTCTGCAAAACCATTACTCAATCACATTATGCCACAGTGTCCAATTAGCGTGAGTCACTATTAGTTCAGATGAATTAGCCAAGACATAATATATGGAGTACCACAGAAAAGTCATCAAGCCGTAGACAAACAAATTAGAGTAGTTTCTATTTTAGGGTACATTTCGAGCATTGTAGATTCCCCCAAACTGACAGTCACTATTTGCTTTGTAGTTGTACTATAATAATAAGCCTTGTTTATACATAGCGTGGAAACAACCTGAAAAAATAGTCGCAACAAAATATTTTAAAAATCATCATACAGGTAATGAATAGCAGTAGGGGTGAAAGAAAATACGGTAGTAGCTGCGTACAACAAAGACCATTAAGCACACACACTGCACTTGTATGTGCATTTTTACTATTACGCCGTTATGAGTTTTTAAAAAATACGTTGTGTGTCATGTACTGTGTATTTTATGTATCGGCATGTTTATAATGAAGTAGGGCACCCTTGGAAAAGCAAGCCATCAAATTTTCCTTCTAATGGCTTCAAAGGAACTACCCAAAGGAAATAAAACTCCATACAAAATGAATTCATGTATTTGCGTCATAAGATATAGAAATCAAGTGCACAACGTGTATGTTTGCATCATCATATTTTGACAAGGTTTTTTTTCTTTAAAAAGGTTTTATACTACCTCTTATGTACACAAGTTTTAACCAGCAGTTTGCCTGCATTTCCAAGAACGATTTCCTTGCTGTCTTTTTCTTTGCTTTAAAATGTTGATGTTGTGATCAGGGGTAAAAATTGACACTCTGCAAGGTAACATGATACATGATATTGTTTGCGTGAAATATTATTCTTGGCAACCGTCCTCAAGGCCTAATAATAGTGTCCATTGGCTCGATGATGTACATCACTATCTATCTAGCATGAATTATAGATCACAGTAAAGCGATATATGCTTGGTGGTAAAGACAGAACTGATCACAGGGTTTAATCAATGGGCAACTCCTACATGTGGCTAACTTTTCCTGTATGTTACAGACCACATCTATGATTAAGAATCTAATGGTTATATTAATCTACAAGCCCTACTAATGCTGGGATCAGACCAATTAGAAATTAATAGCAAACTTTTTATGTTTGAAATTAGAATACTGTGTAAATTTTACAAGGGACACCGAGTTACCAAATACCTTGGACCTGTCCCAATAATTTTTTTCCAGCTCAGACAGTTAGTTCTACAGATATATTTTTCTTGGATCAGAGTCATACAGTTCAGTGGAAATGCATGATCAAAAGTGAAAACTCATTTCCCCAGAGGCTATAATATATATATATATATATATCTATTACTTTAACACAGTTCGTGGTATTATTTACTGTTGACAATTTATCCAAATTAAATGAAAGTGCAGCAAAAATTATGCATATATTTTGGTAAAAGCTTTGTATACAAACTATATTGCTTTAAAGGTACACTGTAAATTTCATATTCTTAAGAAGAAATGTATTTTTCTTTAATATGTAACTTGAGGTGATGCTTTTATGAGACTCAATGATATAAAACTAGTAAGTGGACAAGTTCATGTTTCTAATGAAAATGGATGAATATGCATGTATAAAGGACCAAATTTTGAATGAAAGGTGTTTTTTTTCCCCCCAGAATGACGCACACTATTTTCAATTTGTTTATTCATGAAAAATAGCACAATGAAAAGGGTTTGCGTCATTCCTGGGGGAAATACCGAAATCAGTTTCTTCAAATTTGTGTTCCTTTTCACTCCCGATGTTCCTATTTACCCCCATTTAACAATACCTCCGACTTGCTCAGCTCTCGTACTCTTAGGTACTTCCAAAACATCACGACCAGTAGCACCAGCAAAACTTTGGATACCAATATGATGAGCCAATACTGCATGTATTTTGTGTGGTAAGGAATTTACCTTGAAGCCGTAGAAACAAGCTGATTTCAATAGAGTGGTTTCAAAAGTAAGGTAAAAATAGAACAGCAAGGGACATTGTGTTCTGGATTCTGATGAATAGGCTGAGTGAAATCTGGCATTGCTATGTAATCCTTCCAACTAGAGAAGCACTTTCATGAATAGTGTTGATGGTTTGTCAATGTTTTTTTATTGTCCGTTGATGGACAGTAGTCTTCAGTTTGCAGACCCCTATCAACTGTAGTGCCTTACAGAGTGCCTGGACTGTGAGACTACCGCAAGTGCAAGGTCTACTGCACACCATACATGTGTAGGCTCTGAACTTTAGAGTGTACACTTTTGTGATGTGATCACATTTGAAATTTATTTCATTGGCAATGTGAGCACAGTGTGCTAACACCATTTCACACTGTGGAAACAAAAAAATCACATGTGTGGACACATAATAGTGTGATCAGACTGTTTCCACTGTCAATAGAAATAATTATGTATGGTGTGATGATGTGTTCACATAATCACATATGAAATACTTTTAAGTATTGGCACTTTTGGCAGTATGAACACAGTGTGTTTACACTTTTCACACTATGGAAACAATGAATCAGTGTGGACACATCACAATACGATCACAGTTGAGCCACAGCACAACATTCCATATGCAGAAATGGCAGACTTCTAGGGTAACCACAGTGTTCACATTGCTTCCTTGTTTTCAGATGGGGCTACAAAACTTTTGTCAAACAGATTTCATTCCAAATTCTCTGCTATAGACAAAATTCCTGGTATCTTTGGTCACAGGAGAAATGAAAGCGATTAAGGATGACATTTGTGGTAGAAGTCAAAAGAAATGCAAACTCAAGATAGAAAGACAGAAATAGAACAAGAGAAGGTGGCCCAAGTCAACTCTGAACTTCAACAGAGATTAACGCCGTCTTCACTAAATAGCAAAGGGCATGGCAGGATTTCATTGAAAGGTTGAAATCTATATTAGTATTTTTTCACATGTCTTGGTCTAATCAGATTACATGTTTGTTTTTAATTTACTAGATTCAGAGAGTCAGTGACATCATCTATAATATGATATCTATCAAAATCTACATTGTCATTTTTTTAAGTGTCTTGGTCTAATCAGATTACATGTTTGTTTTTAATTTCCTAGATTCAGAGTGTCAGTAACATTAACCCTCTTGTTATTTTCAAAGCATCTCGAAGCAGACATAAAGGATATAAAAACGAGGCTTTACAGGGCCATTAGTACCAAGGCAGCATTGCATGAAACTGCCATAAGTTCAAGTTCGCCAACAAGGGAACATCCCATTGAAACGCGTTTAATAAATCAACCAAAATCTTTTTCTGGGAAGTTCCTCTTGCAGTTCTATTCAACTGCATTTGAATGTAAAAGTTTTCTTTACGTTAAAGAGAGCTCTCTTAAGGGGAATTTTAAAAAGAAAAGGGAGGATTTCCCAGAGGGTGAATTTTATATTTTCCATTTTTATTTTTCAAAGCAATTTCTGGCTTTATGGAGCTATTTTCCACAATTCTAGAGCTCTTTGGTGTAAGGGAATCTCCAGCTTAATCGATCTCAAATCAGACATGAGTAAATCAAGAAATATTCAAAATGTTCTTAACATCCATTTTCTTAGCAACGCAAATCACAAAACTTCAGTGTCATGTCAGTCATGATTCAATCTTTTTGTGGTCTGAAACTTCTGCAACTAAAACTTTTTGGATTTAAAGTATACCCATCTTAATTTTCTCTGTCTGGAAAGTATTCAACAATTCCTTGAACCTAGAATGCTGCTCAGAATCAGACCCACTATGAAGCCATCTAGTCATTATCCAGCTACGTACATACATATGTCCTCTGAAGGAAATTCAAGGTAATTAATGATGTCCTGGATCTGCCTGTTTCACATTATAGGATTATAATTCATTTTCTCTCTCTCTCTCTCTCTCTCTCTCTCTCTCTTTACATGTATCTCTCTGTCTCTTTCTCTGTATCTCTTAACCGTGCTCTCTCACTCCCCCTTGACTTCCAACTTTAATACTGTATATCTCTTACCCACTATTTTTATTGCTACTTGCCTCATCATCTTTCTTTCTTTCTACCTTATATCCCCTCTCTCTTTCTCTACCTATCCTAATATTTATTTTGAAAAATTCTATTCACAAAAGAGAATTCCTTTCATATAATTCTGGAAACAAAATATTTGCATTTGTATCGTTATTCTTCTCCAATCTCTCTCCACTCCCTCTCCATCTCTCCAATCCCTCTCCATCTCTCCAATCCCTCCATCTCTCCCTCTGTCCATCTCTCCCCTCACCTCCCCCTCCCCTCCCCCTCTTCTTCTCTCTCTCTCTCTCTCTCTCTCTTTCTCTTTCTCTGACATTTCCTTCCTTTTTTTGTTGCCTCACTTTGCTTTTCAACACTATGTTTTCCATAACATAGCAGACTTGACTGTCTAAAAACAGTTAACAACTGGGCATGAACTCGTGAGAATTCATGTTCCACTTTATCCTCACCCCTGCACGAGTTGCTAACGGCAACCGGAGAGCCTGGCAGACCAAGGTTTCGATAAAGTTTAATCACATTTCCTCAAAGCAAGCACAAATGATGTAAAAGTTTGCAGGAACTTTCGCTCCCAGGAAATGATGTGTTACCCAAAACAAGAAAGTCAAAAAAAGAGAGACCTTTTTTTTTAGGGACTAGACCTTTTGATCTTTATAAATGAGGATGCAGTAGCTGCAGCTTGATGAAGAGAGTCTCCATTCTTCTAGACCCTTTTCAAGTTTCTGTTAAACCATGCCAAAGGTGTTGGAAATGCAGAAATGCAATTTGTTACAACTTCCAAGAATCTCCAAGAGTTCAAATGTTTGGAAACTTAGAATTTCATTATATTCTCAAGACAAACTGGTGCCGAATTCTTTCAACCATGATTTTAGATAGATTTGTAGATCACTGCCAACTCAGATGATGTAAAGTATATCAGTTACCCGGTGGGAACTAAATGGGCATTAACTCTAGTCAAGTCTATGTAGGTCAACACCCTTCTACATGTAGCTCAAAGCAAACACATTTGGTTTTATCATCTGAACAGATTTTCTGTTCTACATGGTTTATGAATGAAGATATATCACAAGATGGGGCATATAAAAGTTAACCGTCCCAGCCAATTCCAAGATGAAATTTGAGCCCCCCCCCAAAAAAAAAAAAAAATATATATATATATATATATATATTATAATAATCTGTTTGGTTCAGATGACTCTTGAAGTCATTGTGGGTCATTTCTGAATATGAAGTGCTCAATCAATAAAAGCAGTTTGTTTAAAACGTGCCAAAAAAGACAGTTTACTCTGTCAATCTAGCAAAGTCTAAAGATAGCACATGTACAGTTGGTGATTTAATTATATATATGTATGCTAGCTAGGGAAATGACCGCATGACATTAAATTACCCATGGGATTCTGCCACTTGACACTTTCATACTGCTGATTTTTATTGAACTGCCAAAGTCCTTCTTCTACAGCTTTTGACAGCTTTCGACAGACAAATTGATTCACATATATATATATATATATATATATATGTATGTATTTAAATTATTTGCAGCCCTGCAGGTTTCTATTGTTAGCAATGGTTTCTTTTGACCATGTTTAGCTTGTCTAAGGCTTACCAAACATAGCAACAACAATGTATCAAACACTATACTTTGACTAGTGAAAGAGAATCCAAACTCAAAGTCAAAACAGGTAGGTATACTGGGTAGTTACAAATATTCATCACACAACCTTAAGGGAAGAAGGATCCATAAATGATGTTAATATATTTACCCATTCATTCACTACCTTTCAACCTTTCATAAGTAAATCGTCATAAAGTGTAATAGACAAATTCACACACTTCTTGATGTACATGTACGTGTCGTACTTATCTCTATCATAAAGTCTATACGTGCTTCAATTGAAAGAAAGCAGGAAAAAGCCAAACCATCACTAATATTGACATTAATCATACTGCTTATAAATATATAAAGGAAGCCTTCGAAGCGTATTCCAAAATGCGAGGTCACAGAACAAGAAAAAAGGCAAGAAGGCATTTCTGTTAAACCTACAGTACAGCCTTGTTCACATACGCCACATTAAAATTGATGGTTAAAGATAAAGTTGAGTTCTGGTCATGCGATTGCATTGTGAAAGAAACGGTATGGAATCGATCAGAAAAGTTTGATCATCTAGCATATAAGTATTTGTGTGTACTGCATGGTTCTGGAATCATCAAAATGATAAGAAATTTGGCCCAGTCTTGGTAAAGTTACAAGCACTGTACACAGAAAGATGCATATGGGACTACGCGACCACGTGCGCGATATCTATTTGGTCCCAATAGATATAATAATTTACCAAATATATCAATTTAGGCGGTTTCCCGACTTTCCCAGCAAAATTTGTATCATCACGTATTAGTCAAAACATATTCTTTCACATGATTGGTAATGAGAGCTTCCATTTCATTTTTTTGAGAGAGGGGCGTTTCCAAAACTGGTCTATACCTTTAATCATACTGCTTATAAATATATAAAGGAAGCCTTCGAAGCGGAATCCAAAATGCGAGGTCACAGAACAAGAGAAACGCAAAAAGCAATTTCTGTTAAACCTACAGTAGAGACTTGTTCACATACGCCACATTAAAATTGATGGTTAACTGCAGGGTTCCTTAAGCGTACTTCAGTATGCCACACTTTACGTTTTTTTTATCTCAAGACGCACAGATGAGGGAGTATGCATAGGACCTTCGCTGCGCCGCGTAGCCACTTTTTTCATCCCCACTTGCCATTCATCTCGTACACTATTAAAAACGTGATTGCAGTCATGTGTGAACGAACCAATAAATGTACTTTCGGCTCTGTGCTTGGAACATTCTTTTAGGGAATTAGCACAAACCTTTTATATTAAATGGGCTGAATATAGGCAGATTCACTCTTTTCCTTGTGACAAATCTTTACCTCTGGTTTGTGTTTCCCTCAGATTAGATAGGATAGAATAGGATTAGTACCAGCTACATTACATGTAGTGATAGTGCTGTAGCAAAACTGCTTACAGCTAGTACAGCAGCAGAGGCAAACGGAAATGCACAAGACAATATGTTAATACTTAATAGACTTGATTTTTTTGCATCAAAGTGGACGGATTCATTTTAATTTAGAATTTAATGCATGGGTATGAAGTGCTAAGCAGGATAGTGCAGAATATGGGACATATGGTCAGAATATTATGAGGCCGATTGGATGCATATATCTTTATATGTTGTTTCAGTAGATGCCAGTATCAATAGAAAATAACTTGATGCAAAACGATAAACATTCAGCTCGTAACTTTCTAATAAATATCTGCACAATTCAATAACAGAAGATCGCAAAGACTGTCAACCGTATACCATAAATACCAGTAGAAAACGTCAGATGTATAGGGTATGAGATTTTATCATTTAAAACAATGTTAACAATGAACGATTGTGCTTCGAAATTTACAGTAGGTTGACTGATACTCACAGGCCTACACAGGCAACTTAAGACCCCAACACATGAATGATTGTTCCATTATTTATCACATATTACAAAACCCCTTGGTTATTGTTTGTTTTTAATTTTGCTCTCGATTTATTATTTTTTATATCATTAAAATGACCACTACACATGCATGTTTGGAGCACTCACAAAATCATATGCACTTCAACAGTTCAAATTCTGCCCAGTATAACCTCAATACTAACTATTTGCTCTGTCTCAAGAATAACTTTTTGCACAAACTTCATGTATTTCTCCATCAAACCTATCCCACAGACTGTTGATATGTCTGCAATGTTCTGTGGAGTTCTGGTTTCCCCGACCCCTAAAGTACACATAACCTCACTACCTCTGTTTGTCTGCGCTTTAGAAACTTCAGAAGTTCGGCATACCAGTACCAGGATATCAATATTGATACAAGGCCCAAAAAGAGGCTACACATTCTGCCTGCGACATCATGCCGTATATCCAGGCTCGTGTTACCTGACAGGAATAGGAAGTGCGTAGATATTCTGCAAGAATTGCACAATGCGGAGGGAAATGATATTGCTAGTACGTGTTTTGTTATATCACGTCAGAGAGATTAGAGTGGTATGTTGTATGAATAGGATGTACATTGTATATATATATATATATATATATATATAGATCTCATTACAGATGCGGTATTACTTTTCCTGTGCTCCAGTGTATGCAGACAAAAAAATGAAAGTCATAATGATGAAAACAACAAAAAGATCATGTGCACAAGGAGAAAGAATAAAACGTCTACCGGTATTGCAAGCCAGAATGGTGTTACTCTGAGTTAAAGGATATCTCTTTAATATCTTTCCGGCTCTAAGCAGATGAAAAATAAACAGTCCATTTAGAGGTGTTGTGGTCTAGTGGATAAGTCAGCGGACTGCAGATCACAAGGTACGGGGTTCAAATCCCAGCCCGACACTAACTCCCTTTGGCAAGACGTTAATCTACATTTGCCACTCTCCACCCAGGTGTTAAATGGGTACCCGGTAGGATGCAAAAGTATGTAGTTTGCTCAGCATTGTGAGCATCTGTAAAATGACGCCTGGCTGGAATGCTCCCCTGGTAGTGGAGAATGTGCATACATTGTGTGCGGGCAAGCCTGAATCCGATGACCAGGGTAATAATATATCTGTAAAGCGCTTAGAGACATCGTTGATGTACCGTATTAAGCGCTATATAAAAGCGGAATATATAAACCCCCAAATTTTGTGTCAACAAAACTTTCACAAACTTCACAGGTGGTTTAGATTCGCCTACGAAGTTTGTGAAAACTTTGTGCTCACAAAAGTTTAAGAAAGTTTCAGTCTGTAAAGTGACTTACATTGTAGATCACATTTATCACATCACAGAAATGTTGACATAATTGAAAATTTATTTTCACAAAAATGGTGGACATCATTATTACTGTAAGTTATTAAGTTACATGTCTCTACAGTTCTTGTTTTACAGTAAATGGTGTCTATCCAGTGATATCTAAAATAAAATCACAAAAATGTCAATGGGTGAATGTGAATAAAGACTTTGATTTTGCTGTATTGCCAATTTAATGCTCATCTTAATTCAAGTATTCCGTTCAGTGAGGCACTGGCTGTCCTAAATTTAGATGAAAAAATTGTGCACCAGGAAAAGGGGTATAAATCAAATCAATTGCTTTACATATATTTAACTCTGCATAACTCGAAGTTGCACAAATTTCCCTTACCTAACTATATAAAAAAATATGTTATTTATACTTCTTAAGTCAAATTTTGCATATTTGAGAAAGGTAGCTTTACGAAATGTAGTGGCACGAAAAGACACGTCTGGAATGCAAAATTCATAATTGTTGGAAATAATAATTTTATCACACAAAGGTAGACCCAAATCGTTTTAGATATAGAGCTGGTAAACACATGTACTATCTCAATCAGACTTAATGTTAACTAAACTCAAATTCAGATAACTTATAAGAACTTCTAATGAGCAAATATCACCAACTATTATTCTTTTTGCAATTAAAGGTAAAGACCAGTTTTGGAAACGCCCCTCTCTCAAAAAAATGAAATGGAAGCTCTCATTACCAATCATGTGAAAGAATATGTTTTGACTAATACGTGATGATACAAATTTTGCCGGGAAGTCGGAAACCGCCTACTTATTGATATATTTGGTAAATTATTATATCTATTGGGACCAAATAGATATCGTGCACGTGGTCGCGTAGTCCCATATACATCTTTCTGTGTACAGTGCTTGTAACTTTACCAAGACTGGGCCAAATTTCTTATCATTTTGATGATTCCAGAACCTTGCAGTACATACCAATACTTATATGCTAGATGATCAACCTTTTCTGATCGATTTCACAACGTTTCTTTCACAATGCAATCGCATGACCAGAACTGGTCTTTCTCTATAAGGATGCATCTTCTCGTGCCACTACATTTCGCCGCCTTTAATATGCAGAATTAACTTAACGTTCAAATATAATGATCATCCTTTCACTACTGTCTCCTGTCCCGATTTGATGGATTGCTTTCAGTCAAACCATCTGCAGGTAATACAATCCAATCATTCATTATGCATGAAACAGGCTTACGGGTCAAAGCTTTAATAAATTAGTCATTATCCGTACAGCAGTGAATATACCATAGATTGAAATTTTCACGAGGATGGGAATATCTAAATTGGAAATTTCCAGCTTTTTCATTGTCATTAGTGCAGTTCAACAGCTACTGTCTAATCAATCGACTTCTGGTTCAAAATTGAATTAATACATCATTGTGTAGATGAGAGAATACATTTGTTATTGAAATTAACCACCACAAATATTGGTTGGTAAATTTCAGGCAAAACTAGGCATGCGAAATTGATTGTGTATCCCTCAAGCTTGTTTGAGACTTGCCCAACAGAGCAATATACACAACTTTTATCATCACCATCCTGTATAAACTTGGTATATATCATAAGAAAAGTGTTTAAACATAACAATGTATGCAAATCTTTCCCTGGTTATGAAAAAAATTGTTATCAAAATTCAATCACCTGAAACTTGCTATTAAAATATTACATAACTTTTTTAGACAATATTTGCCCAACATTTATAACAATGATTGCAAATCTTTCCCTGGTTATGAAAAGAAAATCTCTTGTAACTTGCTACATGGTATTGACAAAAGTTTGAGCCCAGGATTGAAAAAATGTATGCCACTCTCTCCCTGGTTGTGTAATAATAATACTGGAAGCATTTGGGTAAGTAAACAGTAAAGCGCTATGTAAGATACCAGTATTATTCATTATTATTACAATTATTATCAAAATACAATGACTTGTAACTTGCTATATGTTATTGGAAAGAGATTCAGGGATGAAATTTCAAATATCTACTATATTTATTAACAGACCTAAAGCTTTGTTGTAGTACATGTACACCTTATCATCCTTTCCCACTGTCCATAATTTTCATTCTATTTCATTCATAAACAGCCTCTTGACTCCTAGAATATTTGTAATGTGTGTCCATAAAATGTAAATTACTTATGGGAAAATCCCTATAGCTCATACTAAGGTGCTATCATTTTTCATCATGTTAATTACTTTATAGGCATGGGGTAAACAAAACAAAAAACATGAAGGTTTCACTTTTGCATTGGACAGTAATAGTGCATTGGTTCAAAACCAATGGAAGGTATCATTAATATTATTATTATTATTATTATTATCAAAATACAATGAATTGTAACTTGCTAAATGTTTAATATTGGAAAGAGTTGTCAGGGATGACATACTACATTTATTAACTCCCCTAAAGCTTTATTGTAGTTTAAAAACTCATCATTTTTCCCCACTGTCTGGAATTTTCATTCCATTTCATTCATAAACAGTCTCCTGACTCCTAGAATATGTGCAATGTGCGTCCGTAAAATGTTGATTACTTTGGGGGAAATCCCTTTGGCTTGTGCATAACGGCATGTGACATTTAAGCAGCTGCTTATTAACACACTGCCATCAGTTGGTTAATAACTACATTGTGTAGCTCTTTAAATAAAGTTTTTATAATATAGCAGTTCCTATATATGTATATTTTTAATTGCAGTTACAAATATCAACCCCTATGAAAGCAAGAGAATCATACCAATAATGAATGAATAAAAATAAGTTAAAATCATCCATGCAGCCAATTGGAAGATATGTCAACGGAATTTAATTGATTGAATATTAATTCAAGATTATATCAAAGACAAACGGTTCACAGATGTATGCATATTTATATTTTTCACAGTTCATCTGATCATACATTGTATTCCCCAAGATAAATGTATCCTGAGAAGCAAACTGCAGTTGTCTTACTGCTATGGCAGGCAATCATTTGGTACCATCTCAGATCATTACACCCAAACACAGTAGAGGAAGTTAACTCAACTATTCATATCCTTTATACCAAGTTTTGCAAGTTTTTAAGTACCGTATTTGCCGGCGATAAGGCCGCACCGCCGCATAGGCCGCACCCCCAACTTTGACATTTTGTAGAGGGAAAAAAAAAAAAGGAAAAAAAAACAAACGGACCAAACAAAATAAGCATAATTTTCTCGTAGAACACTATTTTTTTCTACAAACTGATACCAAACTCATCAATATTCTTATAAATTTACAGGAAGTTTACCTAAAAATGATCGTAGTTTAGCAAATCTTCATCGATTTTAAGCTAGTACTGTATCGCAGGCAGATTTGGTATCCTACATACATGTATAATACCCTACCACGATGTGCGGTGTAATACGAAATTGCGACTTTGGCTAGATGCGCAGTTGCGCTGCGCGGTAGCTCCGTAACGGTCCCTTCTTTTAGCAATGCAATGGCACGGACTTAAATCTAGATCTACCGGTAGAATTTGTTAAAAATAGGTAATGAAGTTTATTCACGAGATCGACAAAACTTCATGTCAACAATACAACATGAAATAGTCGGTAAGATGTGTGGAGTTAATCTAGAAATGTCCTGTACCATTACTGGTATAGATCTAGTCATTGTACCGTTGGGAGTCCCATATGTACGAAATTACGTGCTGTTTTAACAGCCGATTTTTAACTGTTGTTGCGGATTGGCCGCACCCCGACTTTTTGATATTTTCGGAAGAGAAAATACTGCGGCCTTTACGCCGGCAAATACGGTATGTGAAAAATGGATTAGTCCTGATTGGTTTTAAGTTTCTTGAGAATGTGACACATTAAAGATTACATCTTAAAGAATTCAAAAAAGGCCCTAATTCATCCAGTCCACCTTTCATTCTTGAGCTTTGAAACACACACAAAAACATCAAATTTACAAGGGGTATGAATAACTTAGCTGTTAACCGTATATGCATAAAACTTCAAAAGTGTTATGACCTAGCAAATATGACGGAAACAACTTCAATTACTTCATCCATTGCAAGCTTCGTGACATGTACGTATAGTTACGTACCTTGTATATCATATACGCACACTGCTCAATACAAATAAGTGAGTCCTGTATTGTATGTATTCACAATCCTGCGCCTTAATTAAATTGTTCTCTGATTGTGTTCAATCTTCTAATCAATTTAACCTTCAACTTCACCTTCAACTCGACCTTCAGCTTAGTATTGACCATCTCTAGAATAGAATAATGATGGAGTGCTATGTACAGCTTTCCAATTTTCAATCAATTGGAGTACATACATTTACAAGTAGGCCTACATAAGATGTATCATAAATTGTTGCTTTCCACACTGATTTTAATAGAAAGCTGGAAAAAAAATATTAGTTTGCAGCCATTTTCTTAATTGTGAAGAAATGCATACAGCATCAGAAAAATATTTTCAACATCACAGATCATTATGTCTTAGTATTTCAGATTGATTGCTCTCTCTCTTCTTACAGTGAAAATTTAGTATTTGAGACCTTTACTGCCAGGGTTTTCATCTGATTTTTAACAATTTGCATTTTTCAAGTGTCTGTATGAAGATGGTTGACATAATCATTTTTAAAATAACATCACTACGTCTTAGTATTTCAGTTTGATTGCTTTCTCTTCTTACAGTGAAAATTTAGTACTTGAGGCCTTACATGTATTGTGCCCGGGACTTCGTCTGATTTTTAACAATTTGCATTTTTCAAGTGTCTGTATGAAGATGGTTGACATAATCATTTTTATAATAACATCACTATGTCTTAGTATTCAGTTTGATTGCTTTCTCCTCTTACAGTGAAAATTTAGTACTTGAGACCTTACATGTATTGTGCCCGGGATTTCGTCTGATTTTTAACAATCTCCATTTTTCAAGTGTATGTATAAAAATTGATTGACATAATCATTTTTGAAATAAACTACATGTACTGTAGTACAAACATAATAGAAAGCAACATTATCCAAGGCTTGATATAAGTAGGTGTCCATGGCAACCAAAAATGCATCAAATGAGGCAGAAGATTACAGGTACAAAGAGATGTATATCAAGAGAAGCGATGAAATATGGCAAAAATTCTACGTGAGTAATATCACCTAAACATTTATTATGGTTACAACTGTGCAATCAGTAATCGTAGTTGATGACACTAGAAAGAAGAATGAACGAATGTATTCATCATCAGATGCAACTTTCATTCTGATGTACCGCAAGAGGAAAATATTTGAAAGACTGCTATTACTAGATATAAATAACACAACATGTGTTTCCGTTTCAGAATTGTTTAGAGTTAGAGATCATAAAGATTATTGGACTGAATAGTTCAGTTTCAATCCTTCCATAAAAAAAGGATTTCCTTGTATAGTTTATGCATGAGTAAAAACTACTAATTATCCTATTTAATAATGAATTAATGGCAGTATATATATATATATATATGTAATGGAACTTTAAACTAAAAGAAAACCATTGAACCATAAAAAATTGCTTTTTTTGCAGACAAGCATAGCAGAGAAGCATAGCAGAGAAGCTGATGAAGTGAATATAATGATGCCTTTTTATAAAATCAATAACGTTGGCATGATGCAAATTTCTAGCGTGACTCCATACAGATGGCATTAATTACGTATGTGACAGCTGTGAACTTGCACTTGTCAAGACTTACGCAAGAGAAGGTAAAAAAGGCACAGTTCACTGCACAAAAGATACACCGCAATGCCGATGGAGCGTAAATGTAAATACTCACATATGTGAAAATGAACTTCCTTGTTAATTAGGCTCTTTCATTTGATGTACATGTCAGTTCCTGTGATATATACTGGCACTACATGAAAAATACTAATATTCCATTCAAAATTGCAGTGCTTGTTGTTGTACACATACATTGTGTACATGTGAATGACTTGTATGAAGCACAGCTACAAGCCTCCTGTAGACAACTGCACAAGCTTCATTGCAGGAGAAAATATCTGAAGAAATGTACAATGGTTGGTGGAATGTACATGCTTGGCAATTAAGTGTCAATGTATGTTTCTGAGCTACATTTCAAGTATGTGTGGAATAGACCGGTTTACTAACGTATTCAAATTTTATGCATACTTCTTAAACAAAGGTTGTTCTTGACAACCTGAAACCTTGCATGACATAGCAACAGGTAATTATGTAGAACGGATTCCGAGTATAGTAGTTCATTCATTAATAACAGGTTAATGGAATAACTCGTCACTAGGTCCCCAGGAAAGGAACAAACATCCATAAATTTAAATATGGTAGTAAACCGGTCTATGTTATTACAATAACAAAGGTAATGCTTTGAACAAGACACTTGTTGGAATGCTCAGTGAGGCCTAAACAAACACTTGAGCTTGTACGATACACACATGTGCATACATGCAATACAAACAAAAGGCTTGCATGAAATAGTTTAAATTACTTCCAAAGCTTCCGCATGCACGCACTTTACCTTAGATAAAAAATAGAGGGGGTTATAATGCAGACCCACATTGTGTGGTTTTAATTTTATCAATAATATTCTATTTATATCAATAATATGGCAAAATGGCATTTGCATAATGTAGGGATATTTAATTTATATATCAATGATATTCGCTTGCTTACATTAGTTTTTATCACCTCACGAAGTGTTGCAGCGGCGCACGAAACGTCGTGATCTTTTAGATCCCTTATTGACCACATTGCGAGACAAACGAATATCACTAGCGATATTATTTTCGATATTCTATTTATATCAATGATATGGCAAAATGGCATTTGCATAATGTAGGGATATTTTATCATCAATCATATTCCATTTATATCAATGATATGGCAAATTGGCATTTGCATTTAATGTAGGAATATTTTATTATCAATGATATTCCATATAATATATATCAATGATATGGCAAAATGGTATTTGCATTATAATGTAGGGATATTCTATTATCAATGATATTCCATTTATATCAATGATATGGCAAATTGGCATCGCATTTAATGTAGGAATATTTTATTATCATTGATATTCCATTTAAATCAATGATATGGTAAAATGGCATTTGAATAATGTAGGGATATTTTATTTATATATCAATGATATTCCATTTATATCAATAATATGGCAAAATGGCATTCGTATTTAATGTAGGAATATTTAATTATCAATGATATTCAATTTACATGTATATCAATATGGTAAAATGGTTTTGGCATAATGTAGGGATATTTTATTATCAATGATATTCCATTTATATCAATGATATGGTAAAATGGTTTTGGCATAATGTAGAAATATTTTATTATTAATGATATTCCGTTTATATCAATATGGTAAAATGGTTTTGGCATAATGTAGGGATATTTTATTATCAATGATATTCCATTTATATCAATGATATGGTAAAATGGTTTTGGCATAATGTCGGGATATTTTATTATCAATGATATTCCATTTATATCAATGATATAGCAAAATGGCATTTGCATAATGTCGGGATATTTTATTATCAATGATATTCCATTTATATCAATGATATGGTAAAATGGTTTTGGCATAATGTAGAAATATTTTATTATTAATGATATTCTATTTATATCAATGATATGGTAAAATGGTTTTGGCATAATGTCGGGATATTTTATTATCAATGATATTCCATTTATATCAATGATATAGCAAAATGGCATTTGCATAATGTCGGGATATTTTATTATCAATGATATTCCATTTATATCAATGATATTGCTCTCAATCACCTTCTCAGAGTATGCTTTCATATGTAGTGTCAGAATTGTGAATTCATATTAAAAAAAAGGATAAATAGCTTTATTTCTACACACCATCGGTGTTCAAAGAACAACACAAGCTTTACGCTTGCCAAATAGCAATCAATACAAGCAAAATCAAAATACAAAATGATATCTTTCTGATCCTGATTTAAAAAAATAATAATAATAATAATTACAATACCAACAACAAGGTATACAGTTCCACTGTATGGTGTACATGAACTTCATGAAGCCTACAAACATCTGCATTGCAAGAGTGCACATAATGAGCAAACATGAAGAAGCCATCCAAAATATTCTTGCGACTTGAGATGTTCTCCCCCCAAAAAGATGTATCAGTAAGCTAACACCTTCTCTACAATGCCAAATTATTCTAAAATTAATAAAGCTCTCTTGTATCGATCGATGCACATCATGTGAAAGGACACTTGCCTTTACGAATGAAAGCACGCAATGAAAAGCATGTAGATATATATATGGAAGGCTACATATTTCATGACATTGCTATGTTTATACACATGTTGAACAATAGCACATATTCATGTAAATGTACATATACCTGTCATTCACACTAGCAAAAACTTATCATACAGCAATACAAAAAACTGTATATATGACAATTTTTTTCTAGTCTGAACTTTTATAATGATTGTAATAACAGAGATACTGAGGTTTTGTTTCAAATTAAAACTTGATAAAGGATCAGGGTCCCCTGTATGGCGCACAATGAAGGCACGCTGATATGACACGAGGTGTGTTTTATTTTATATCCTCAACCAATGCCCATGATGTAAGCTGGTGCTGTAAATATACCGGGTACATGTAAAATAACCTCCTAACCACTATTTTCTTTGCTTTATAAAACATTCATTTTTTCCTTTATCATTATGCCCCTTTTGCAACACAGTGATGCTTCAAAAGACGTATCTTCATATGGATTTCTATTTTAATAAACACTTGTGTGAATGCCCCCTCACGGTTCATACAAAGTATCCAGCAGCAACAGTACTGTCTATTATTAATCCAGCCCTGCTATTGACTGCTTCAATACCTAGGACTGTGTGTGATTTACTCTCAGTTTCTAAATGCAATGCAATTTCCAAAAGTATATTTGCTTGGGGAAATGACAATATTTCAATTCTCAGTAGCACTTCAGAAGAACTACTCTCAACCTAATGAGTGGGACTGGGAGGGGGCGTATACAAAATAAACATGGGGAATTTGATTTCTGTACAAAATTAAACCTCTCTACTACATTTATATTGTGCATCTAGGAGCTCTCATGAGAAGGAAAGGGGAATTTCCAATGATTTTCTTGTCTTTCATTTTCTTTTCTCAAGGGCAGTCACATGATTCGTGTAGCATCAATGTGGAATATGAAATCTGCATTATATTTGCGATAAAGTGCCAACTTGTTTTTTTGTAATTTTCTAAAATTAGTGAAAATGTATGAAATGTAGAAAATAAATCCGGGCCCTGTTTCATAAAACTTGTCATCAATAACAAGTTGCAATAACTGTTAAATAAGCTACTGCAATCGTTGCATTTGATTGGCTGAGAGTAAATTTTGTTTTTAATATAGAAATGTGACACTTATTGAACTTTGAATATGCAATGGACAAATATTATTGTCATGAAAGAAGTGTCTATCAAGTACTACAACAAAGAAACTTTAATGAATGACTCTCAGAGCGGTGATTGCTATAAATATGCTTCATCACCTCCTACCCAATCAGTTCGCCCACGTTATTGTAACTTAAAGAGAAGGTTGAGTTCTGGGAAGAGGTGAAAAATAATTTGTGAGTGTTATCATTGTATTATGCAAGTGTGGAAGAATATTCAGATAAAAAATGTTCCCTGAAAAGCATGGCTCTTCAAGTGCCTTAATATTCTAAATATGGCATGTAACATCATAAAGATCGGGACGGATTTTTATGCCACATGTTCGTGTAGTCCCATATACATCTTTCTGTGTACAGTGCTTGTAACTTTACCAAGACTGGGCCAAATTTCTTATCATTTTGATGATTCCAGAACCTTGCAGTACACACCAATACTGATATGCTAGATGATCAACCTTTTCTGATCGATTCCACAACGTTTCTTAACAATGCAATTGCATGACCAGAACTCAACTTTATCTTTAATATGCTTCAAGTCAGAGTTAACGCCCTTCTGGCTCTCGAGATATAATTACACAGAGTGGAAGGCAGAGTGTGCATCCTACACCTCCACCATCATTAGGCCTGTCTTCATCAGCTCGAGATTGCCAAATAACCCGCTATTTTAACTATCCCGATTGCAAATTATCCAGCTAATTTGCGTCTTCATCAGCCCGCAGTTGCAATTAGCGGGATATTTGGTTGAGATAATCATCCCAAGATATCTTGGGCCACAAGTATTGCTTGAAATAAAGTAGACACATTACCACCTAGTCACACCAAAGTCTATGGAACAATACATGCATTCACGCGTGACACAGTGGTAATGTGTCTACTTTATTTCAAGCAATACTGTAGTTTGCAAAATATCCCGCTATTTGTCCGGTGCGTCTTCTCCAGCCCTACAGGGTGTATGCGCGAATGCTGAGCAAAATATCTCGAGCTAACTTTTCAAGCTCGAGTTTCGAGCTGATGAAGACGCGATTTGTAACTTCGTGATTATTTCCCAAATCAGAAATAGCGGGCTATTTGGCAATCTCGAGCTGATGAAGACATACCTATTGAGATGAAAATAAAACATAAACATGTAAAGCTAGCTCCACAAACAAACAGGAAAACTAATTTCGCAGCGAGCATGTTCACAGATGTAGATCTGTTCTATTCTTCTAGAGCAGGAGGTAGGCATTGTGTATACAGTACATGAAGGCACTGCAATTAGACATGACTGCATCAGGTTGTCCCCAACCTACATCAGCGTGTGCTGACAGTACCGACTGATTTCTTAATCAATGCTTGCCTTGTACCTAGCTGGTAATCAAATCATAGATAGACAATAATGTAATCTAGATGGACCTTTAAAAAAAGGTCTTTCATATCGGGAGCGTCCATGTCTACAATGCCTGTTTTTCTGTTGCGTTATATATTTCCTTGAAAGCTAAGTTCCGCACAAAAGCATAGCAAGAACACACATCTCTGAGAATACATTGTACGGAAATGAAATTTGAGACAACAGGATAGAAAAAGAATGAGAATGAAAATTCCTGGAAATATCCCACGTAATTAAATTGCCTATCCTACAATTACAATTGAATATAAAAGCTTTTTTTAACAAAGCCAGCAATTTATACAATAGGATAGAATTCAACAACAACTTATCTCATCTTATCTTATATTTAATTTATAAATTTCAAATTACTACTCTTAAATATCAAAATTTAAAGAATATATATAGTCTCTGCATGTACAATGCACTTCAGAAGTGGTATTTTCTCGTTCATTGAGAATAATTGCACAACAATTGTAATATACATGCTGAAATGAAATATCTACACTGTACATGTACGTTTATAGAATACATCCATACTCCACTATGTTCATACGTGTATGGCTGCAGACACTTGAAGCTAATGTCGGGTATGAACTCATCAAAAAAAAAAAAATCTCAAATTCACCAAATCTTACTAACGAGGGAAACGCTCTTGGCGGTCTCGCCTGCATTACGCAATTCGATATAATGAAAAATTGAGGTAGGGACATTTAGTATAGGCAGGGTGGCCCATTAGCAGGCCCCCCAAAATGAAATCCTCTGAATCTAATCAGCATTTTGAAGTGAATATTTAATTTTATTGACTAAGAATCATCAGAAGAATTATTTACTATAGAGTACCGAAGCTGTGACGTCATAAAAATCTATTTTTGGAATTTCTCAATTTTTTCTACATTTTCCGAAAGAGCAATAATGTCAAATGTCGAAAACCAATTGAAAATGTTAAGTATTTGCCGAGATATGACTATCTGAATAAAGATTGCCTATGGGAACTCAGTTATATTGCTCTGGCTCATAACATTAGGAGCCAGAGCAATATAACACTGAGTTCCCATAGGCAATCTTTATTCAGATGGTCATATCTCAGCCAATACTTAACATATTCAATTTTCGACATTTGACACACTTTTGGTGCTCTTTCGGAAAATGAAGAATAAAATTAAGAAATTCAAAAAATAGATTTTTGATGACGTCACACTTTACCACTCTATTGTTTGTACCAAAGTTGATAACTTTCTGAAATATGAACAAATAACAAAAATCGATTTATTAATTCTCATATTAAGTTGTGAAAAATATAATCCAAGTCTACTGACCTAAATGACCTTTGACCTTGACTATGTGATCTGGAACTTGTATCATATGATTTGTGATACTTGATAACCCTTGGGTACAAGTTTCATGGAATTTGAACAAACACTTTTGAAATTATGCAAAAAATTCAAAATCTTGATGTTGATGCCACAACATAGTCTAAGTTTGCACACCTGAAATGACATTTGACCTTGACTTTGTCACCTAAAAGACTAATCACATGATTGGTGATACTTGATAACCCTTATGTTCAAGTTTCATGGAATAGGAATGTATACTTTCAAAATTACGATAAAAATTCAAAATCTTAACCTGATGCCACAACATAGTCTAAGTTTGATGACCGGAAATGACCTTTGACCTTGACTAAGTGACCTGAAATTCTCCTCACATGATTGGGGATACTTGATAACCCTTTAGTTTAAGTTTCATTGAATAATAACTTATACTTTCAAAATTATAATAAAATTTAAATACTTAACCTCAGGTTAAGTTTTTGATGATGATGCCACAACAGTCTAAGTTTGTTGACCTTAAATGACCTTTGACCTTGACTTTGTGACCTGAAATTCTCCTCACATGATTGGGGATACTTGATAACCCTTTAATCCAAGTTTCATTGAATAAGAACTTATAATTTCAAAATTATATTCAAAATTCAAAAACTTAACCTTGGTTAAGTTTTTGATGTTGACGCCGTCACTGCTGCCGTCGCCGCCACTGGAAAAGCGGCGCCTATGTCTCGCTTTTTGCTATGCAGGCGAGACAAAAATCACAATCAAATGGACCAAACAAATAAAGATATAGGTACTACAGGAATGCTACAGGAGTCCTTTTTGCAAATTTATGAGAAATTTGAGAGTAACTCTTTTCTTCCATATGGGAATATACGGCACGCAACAGTTTATAAATTATTTTCATTTACACCCAAACTCATCTTTCTCTATAAGAATTGCCGTAGCCCAGACTGAGCAAATTGATCCATCAGCCACAATCGGTGAAGGGAAGGAAATATTGTGTGGTTTTGGATTTCCTCCATTTTAAAAAAAAGTCTATGAACATGAACTTGTACTACGTGTACATTAGGAATGTTTGGAATGCGATATGATCCAATCTGTTGTGCACTTTATTGTTGGAATGTATAGGCCAGTGAGAGTGGAAAAAGAAAATCTTTTTTTTAGATCCCACACATGAATGGGCAAAAGTGAATCTCCCATTTTTCTTGTGTAACTGTAGCACCCCGGTGTAACAGGAACAACAGTAGTTTCCTCCTGGTATAATGTATGGCACTAATCTGTTGTACTTTTTGTTTCGTTTGTTCAATTCTGTTGTTTGTTTTTCCTGGAGGTACAAAAATAACCAAACATCTATTTTGTAGGGAAGTATTTTTGTTGTAGGAAACAATTATCTACAGACTACATAATAGTAATAATATTTAGTTCTTACATAATAAAGTGCAAATCACATTATTATATAACATGTCAATGCACTTATAAAGGACTTTAGATATTATATTTGGACGCGTGTTCCTTTTAAAAACTATTCAGAAGACCGCGGGTATGTGGCACGTGCATGCAGTGAATGTACATAAATAGTGTGTTCAATTGTGGTGGTCTGCCGATTGCTTTTCCTGCAGGGATTTTATGTATTTCAGGTAACTTTTAACAGAATCATCAATCGTCAGGAAAGAAAAAATGTTAAACAAATGTTTTTATTCATATCTCACCTCCAAAATGTCCAAAATGTCCAAAATTTTCCGATCTATCGACCCTGCTGTTTGATAGGTTTTCTTTGTCATGAAAAAGTTAAAATGTTTAAAAAGTTAAAATATTTAAATAGGTGGTCTATTGATTGCTTTTCCTGCAGGGATTTTATGTATTTTAGGAAACTTTTAACAGAATCATCAATCGTCACGAATAAACAAATGTTAAACAAATGTTATTACTCGTATCTCACCTCCAAAATGTCCAAAATGTCCAAAATTTTCCGATCTATCGACCCTGCTGTTTGATAGGTTTTCTTTGTCATGAAAAAGGTGAAATGTTTAAAAAGTTAAAATGTTTAAATAGGTGGTCTACCGATTGCTTTTCCTGCAGGGATTTTATGTATTTTAGGAAACTTTTAACAGAATCATCAATCGTCACGAATAAACAAATGTTAAACAAATGTTATTACTCGTATCTCACCTCCAAAATGTCCAAATTGTCCAAAATTTTCTGATCTATCGACCCTGCTGTTTGATATGTTTTCTTTGTCATGAAAAAGGTGAAATGTTTAAATAGCCTACGTTACGGTGGTCTGTTGATTGCTTTTCCTGCAGGGATTTTATGTATTTCAGGAAACTTTTAACAGAATCATCAATCGTCACGAACGATAATCAATTGGTTTCTAAAAGACCAGAAAAATGAGATAAACAGATATGTGACAGTTTGAGTGAAATCCTAGTTGAAATAATATACTCATGAAATTAGATGAAACATAAATTGACAACTCTGTGATGTATCTTGTGATGTCCTCTCCCATTTGCGCTGTATAGTAGAGGGTCCAAAGGCTACACGGGTCCTTAAAGCTAAATTAGCTCATTGAGGTTTACCAAAAAGAATTATTAATCTTCTTTTATTTTTTGTGAAATTATCATTAGTTGCAAATCAGGCTGAAATTCCCATCCATCAGCTTAAAAATCAAGATATGCATTCTTTTAATAGAGTGCATGGTTTTAGGACCCTTTCAATTTGTCCAGCCAAAATTGATACGGGCATCAATTTCAAGTGAAAATATGTGTTATTGACATTTTTTGTCGTAATTTTCTCAACGATTTAGCTTCAGAATATGAAGAACCAAGATACATGTAGGTAGAAGAAATGGACTGAAATTGAATGACATTCTGGCTGCTGAAAACAAAGTGCAAAGCTTATGGTTACCCCTCCCCATCATACAGTACATGTATGTCAAATACTTTCATGTTCTGAGTTAATAATGAAGGAATAGATATGTTTTATACAGGGTTGTGTAAAATATATTTGCAATGATTATATGTAGGGTGCCTGCATTAGTCCTTTTTTTTAAATTGTGATTTTGTTGTTGTTGATTTTTTTTTAATAAAGCAAGTGGGAGGCAACCTCGAAACATACATGTACATCAAAGTTGCCAATTTGTGTTTGATACAATGCAACTTTAAAAGAATGGACGAGAAGCGGTCAGTGTGGAGTCGATTCTGAAGCACTTTTGACAAAAACTCAAAGAACATAAGGGGCAAAACTCTCAAAAGCTTGAACTTAACAAGAAAACGAAACACAGCGCCAAAATGCTCCCACAATGAAGCAGTACTTGGAGCTCATGAACAGCTCAAGGCACAAATGTAGTCCCTTTAAGTGAGTTTTCCTGCCAAGACAAGTACATGGCAACAGATAATGGACACTAATCACATCAGACAGCTACACAGTCATCATACAACAAACAGAATGTGATAAGAGTCAATAAACCACATTAGCTAATCTCTGGTGTATCCTTCTTGTCTGATATCCATTGACCTCCAAATTACTCCCGATATATTTGAGGGCAAAAGAGTGGCAGAAGGGTGTTACTTCATAATACTTTTACATCTATAGAGATACATGTAAAGTCCTTCTGGCTCTGGACAGACAGAATGATCTAATGACTGAGAACTGTTTTTTCAGACAGGGTGAGACCTAATTTGGGCATAAAGGGGAAAGAAAGACAACCTTTATGTTAGGGGTACCTGGGGCATAGACCACCTCGAGACGTGGTCTGATCAGGGGACATTGATTGGGTGTGGGGGATCAACTGCCCACAAATTTAAACTGAAACTTTGTATTTTGTTGAGAATTCAACTATGATCAATACATCCCTATCCCCTAAAAACAGAGCGATGCCCCTACATACATGTATGAGGGCACACAAGAAATCATCCCTATTCGATGTTAACAAATAGTCTAAGGTTGGCCCACCAGCCCCTCCCCCTCTCCAAGAAAGACAATAAATGTAAACAAAGATCATGACATCTTTAACCAGAAAAGATTTTTGCCATGAATACCACAGTCACTTTTATTCAAATCTTGAGGTACCCTTCACATCTCTGCTGGTTTGCAGGGGTTAACTGGCAAGGAACTTTTAGGGCCCTAAGGGCAATCCGGAATCCGCTTTTACGTGAATGTCCAATATACAGTAGGTCAAAGTCTGTTATTCATTGCAGTCAATTGATCCGTTTTCTTTGCAAATGGTTGCAATCCCTTGATAAAGAAGTAAAAGAAGACAGGGGAATTACATGTCAATGATGTCATCATTACAAATATGGGATTCCCCATTTGTGGAATCATTGCAATCGTGTAATCCCTTTCACAGAATGTCATACATGTATGTTGAATGACTTTCATTCTACAATTGCCATCTGGATATTATCAATTGAATACCTTTCTGGTATAGACAATGATGTACTGTACATATTTGAAGCATATTCTATCTGAGAGCCTTTTGTTCCTCCTCTTACCCCCCACCCCCCTTCCAGAAGAAAAAGATTTTTTTACCGTAAAGTTGTGGTCATATTTTCATGGAATATCTTTCTACTTCCGTAAGTAAACAATGTTTGCATCAAAATTAATTATATGAACAAACAGTAATCACAACTTGTATTTATGAAATCTTTGTACAAGTTTGTAAACTTTATGGCAAAGTCATCACACTCAAATATGTAGACCTGTACACAAAAAAGAGATTTGCTTTTTGTTACAGATCTCCCTTTACTACAATCGGAGCATCGTATTTCCATTTCCCAAAATATGACCTCATAATTCAGTGGTTCAATGACACCCTTGAACATTTGTTTCTCTTGGGCTTGGTTTGTTTTTTTTACACAAAAAGTGACTCTCCAAATCAATCTGACCTGGCCTTTGTTATGTAGTTGAAGAGGGATTACTAAATAGGCTATATAATCAACAGAATCCTTGTCAATGAACTATCCATGTACAATAAAGGTTAGATTTTCTCTGCAGGTGTGCGTTTTATTGTTTGTTTGTTTTCATTCTTTCCAAAGCTATTTCATAAAGAAATATTGAAGGCTCAATGATTCTCTGCTCCCATTAATAGTGTCTTCTTCTTTTTTCAGGCTACTGACATCACATTTAAAACAGATTATTGGCAAAGACAAACATGTACAATGGAGATAAAGTTGGTAAACTTATGGGAAGTCATCAAATTAAACCATTAAGTATGGAGAAATTTAGATGCATTTTTGTTGTTGTTATTCTAAGCAAATATTACTCCAGACTAAAGTTTCCATGGAAAATGCTCAATGATACCCATTAACATCCAGTGCACAAGATAACATCTGCTAAAAGACAGAAGGGTTTAACTCCTGTACTTCTACACAGACTTAATGCCCTTCTGGCTCTCAACAGAAGATTATGATCTATTAGTATCCAAACCTATTCAAGTCATGAGTGCACAGTATCACACATGCACTGAAACAGCATTGTTATGCATGTTAAATTCTAATCGACTGATATTCGTAATTTGATAGCATCTTTAGCGTGCCATGTTCGATGCACAGTCTAGTTCCGGAAGTACTGATGAAGTGCAGGATATTGTTTTGATCCAAAATCAACTCGCATTTGTATTGTAGCCCTGTTCATATCTGCGGATACTGCAATGTTGATGATGTAAGTGATTTTCCTTCGTTACTGGTCATATCAGGGAGGAAATGTTGCGATATTCCCACGTATGCCCTTCTTCATATACATGTACATGTACTCATTAGCGATGCAATATATCACTTCCCTTAGATCATCAAGTACTGTCTTGCATTATGGTTAGATTGGTTACCCAACATGCAATACAAATTTGTTACCATGGGTCAGGCCCTCAGATTCAAAGCTATGCTTCACTGCACAAGCCGCAAATTTATGACTTACTTGTTCATATCTGCTTAGTATTTGTAATAATACCAAATTTTATCCAATCCCTGCAGGGTCAAAAGCAGTAATTGATGTAAAATAGCAAGAAGTACTTTACATGTCCCACATCATTTGGCAGCAATCTGTTCACACCTGCTGCTAGCGGTAGCATATCCATGACATAGCAGCACCATTTGCAAAACGACGCAGCAGATGGCATACAGTATGTGAACAGAGCTAATGAAGTGAGTGAACTTGTACATAATAACCAGATTTTCCATATTAATTCCTGGTTCACTTAGGTGACCGATAGCAATCAATAATCATCCGAGAATTAAACACGCTTCAATTCCTGTCGAGATGTTTGTGGTGGTCTTTTTGTCATGTATAATTCAGAACAAAATTTAAAACAAGCTTGTAATTAAAAAAAAACATATCTACATGTACATGTGTGGGTGGTGAAGAAGCTAAGTTAAGATCACAGGAAATATTATGAAAAAGCTCAATGTAATGAAACTTTGCCTATGATGGTAAGGAGACAGCAAAAAGGGATTGGACTGGTATTTCAATGATAGAAATTAGTCTTATATTAATCAGAAAGGCAACTATTTGAATATTTCCCATTGCATTCAAGAGAAAGTTACTACGGAGACACAACAAACTGAAGGGGAAAAAGGCTTTATTTCTTTGCACAACCATCCCCTGCTCTTTTGAAGATCTATTTTCCAAATATTATTATCACTATCATTCAATTTGTTATTAGTTTTTACATACATGTATGTTAATCCAGATTCACTACATTCACATCCTACTGGGTTCTCAATAAACACCCAGGTACAGAGAAGCAACATAATTATGTACAATGTTTTGCTTTCCTTTACCTTTAGGAAAAAAGTGCTGTGTAGGAGTTTGACCTCACAACCTTCCCTTCTCCAGTCAAACCACTATACTTCAACACCACTACTTTCCATTGCCTCATTATATTTAATGGATAAACAACAGGAATACACATGTTGTTTTTTCTTTTGTTGCTTTTGTTATTCACTTTTATTTTTGTTTTAGTAACAATCACAATTGTCCACCCACTTGTAATCAGCATATTATATAAATATATATATATATATAGAAGAATTTCATGTTCATTTCAAAGACTTCTTCTGTGATTATATCGAAAGGGTATTCTTCTGGAGGAAATTAAAAGGGCGTTGGTAAAGTCAAGTTAGTCAACACATAAAGATCTCGCCTCACACAACTCTCTTTTGAAAATGCGCTACTCAGCTAATTAATTGTAGCTCACATTACAATTGGATCAAGAACTCCTGTAACTGCCTTTTTAATTGGTATCAAAGGCTCACAAGAGCTTTCACTGCTTTCAATCAGGAAAGGATAATCTCAGGGAGATGAAATGTCAGAATATTTGTTTTAATGTTATACTCTAGTTAGGTCAAGTGTTCGCTTTTCTTGTTTTTGTTTTTTCTCTTTATTAAAAAAGGAGACTTTTTACACACAATAAAGAACCATTTCAACAGTGAGTAGATTATACATCTAGTTTAAACTTTAAAGAAACAATCTTTGTTGGTCAAAGGACCAATAAATATGTGGGTTGTACAGGGTCAATTTTCTACAGGTTTCATGGAGCACTCTTAAATCTTAATTTAATCTATCAGCTTGAAAGGGCATTCTGAGATGATTGAGGAGGGGTACAGTGTGCCTGCACTGCTCAAATATAAAGAGTTTGATTTGTTTAATATCTCCAATCCTTCAATTGTTCATAATGCCTTGAGCATAGAATATCCCAAGTTCCCAACTGTTTAATCCTTTACACTAAACATATTACAGCTAAAAAGGGGAAATACATTATAATTTATACTTGTAGTGTACACATGGACACACAGAAACTTCTCTACTGATATACAATGTAATCAGAGGCTCTCTCTCTCTCTCTCTCTCTCTCTCTCTTCATGTAAATGTATATTGGCTGCTAAATCCATGGTCAAACATAATGTGTTTGGAAGGTTGATGTTCGTGATTGAAACCGATAGTTTCATACTGGTTGCAATTGCTGGTACTTAATGGCAGTGCAATCAACTATAAACATGCATCATGTTGATATTCCACATGTTAGCAACAAGGATATTGTACATCAAGGAAAATACAAGATTGCGAAACAAAAACAAGATTATGAAGTATTTCAACAGTATTATGATATATTATTTTCATGAATATCTGCCTGTTGCTTTTCGTCCTACTCCAGAGACTAGAGTGTTAACATGTGAGCAGATATTTTAGATTATTATCAACTCTGGTGATCTTGGATTGCAATTTAAAGAGGATACATCTCCCATTACCACGATCAAGAGTAATAAGACACATCACTCAACGACTTCTCAACACATGCGTAATGGTATACGTAATCAATCACCTTAAAGGTAATGTTGGGTTCTCGTCAAGCTATTTAGTATTAGATTGTAATTTAAGAAATACACACATGTCATGAAAGTCTGGTCCAAACCGTTCCATATTCCTTGTCGTATTTCGTATTCTAAAAAATGCATTTTTAAGAGCAAACCTTCTCAGGAGGCATTTCTTATATTCTTCAAAACTGACCAAAAATGAGAAAGCTCACAAATTATTTTTCACCTTCCCCGAAACTTGACCTCCTTTTCAAGTCTGATCTCCAGGTTTGCAAACAACATGTATAGCTTTAGGTGTACTACTGTATGCAAGTTCTTTTCAGACTTGCAAAAGAGTTCTTCACAGATGTGATTTAAGAATAGATTATAGAATGATAGGCCTGCAGCCCTACATCGTACATCGTATCTGGAAGGTATGTCCTACTTTTATTCAAAGGCAACAAAGACCGCTTGTCTGTCCTACATTGTAAACGTCTAGATTTATCAGGAATACATTAAAAAATGCATATATTTTGTTTACGATGTTCCTTCTAGCTGTATGTTTTGATAAGAAGTAGTGTGCTGTATACAACAGATACATGTACATCACATTTCTATAGTTTTCTTGTACGTTGTTCTAATATTCTCTATTAGACTCTTGAGTCCATTGAAATGAAATGAAATAAATTAAATAAAACAAAGTGAATTAAAGATCAAGCTAAAGAGGAGGTTGATTACTGCTAGGGGATTAATTTGGTGATGAGCATTCTTTCAAAGCTTGGTTTCATCAGACCTAACAGAGATGTCCATGGCTTCATATATAACAGAACATATCTACACACTGTTTGACAAATCCTTTGTTCTCAATGTTTTACTTGGTTTGCAATGTAAAACCATATCCCCTGTAATAATTTAAAATATGACTCTCCCATCCCACAAGATTTTTAGAAAAATTAGAAAATATTTATTTTAAAGGCATCATTTAACAATGTTTCCAGTTTTAAAAATCTGAGATGCATGGCCCTATGTGTTATCAGTGTCTGTGATATGGTGTAATATATATTGAAGCCCTACAAAAATTGGGCTTCAAAATGATCATGAAGTGCTTAAAAAAAGTAAAAATCTTGAGTGACCGGTTTTACCATACTCATTTTCCCCAATAGACTGTAGTGTTATAAAAAAAACGTTGGGAAAATGGTTTTGAAATTTCAAATTCCAATCATAAATATCTTGATAATCAAACATGCGATTGGCTTGTAAAGTTGTAGGCCTAAAAGTCATGGGATTCTTTTCTGACCTAAAGGTTTATAATTATGATTGCAGCATGAGCTAAATCCAGGATTTTGTTTAGAATCAGAGGCAAAGCTACCCAATCCCTTTAATGTCTAGGAGAGTCTATCAAACAAATGGATACCTCTCTATTACATCACATTATGACCGAATTGCTAATTACACTGTAGAGGATCTCTAAATCAAGTGTGATCTACATGTAGAAACGTTTAAAAAAACTTTCTTTTCCTTGATCAAATAACCTGTAACTTTCAAAATAGAACTTGTTTCTCTAACCTCTGCACCTTTTAGACCAACTTCCTAAGAGGTTTCCACTCCTCTTTAAAGGAGATATCTTAGAAACTAAGGGAATATTTTAAATAAAAACAAATTTAAAAGTACTTGATCACATTACTGGCAAAAGAACTTTGCAGCAAGTCCATCCTCTAACAACCTCAATTCATCAATCAAGAGAACGCATTTTCCACAATGAAAGATGCAAAAGTGAAAGACAAATGGCAGTGCTTTTATTTTGGTTTGGTTTTGGAAGAAATGCCATCATCTCCAAACACACATTGATTCGCAGTCCCTCCTTCCAACAAATAGTACAATATTTACAGGACTTCCAGAAAATATCTTGAACATAAATATGACAAATCATCTGTTTGGAGCCAGAAGGCGTTAACTCATATACTTTAACACAGAGTTAACGCCCTTCTGGCTCTAAACAGACAAAACTGACTTCCCAAGATATACATGTACGCTTTTGATATTGTAGAAAATCAATTTGTAAGGTCATTCTCAGTCTAAACACAGCTACAATATGAAAAAGGGCGTAGCATTGATGTGTCACCTAATTAAAAATACAAGTTCTGCATTACTGTTTAATATACTACTTGACTCCAATTCCCTTTTCCTAACAGAACTAGAAAAATAGGCATAATATGGCATAATTCATAAACAGAAAATACATGAAATGGCTAGATCAAGGTCAAGCTAGATAAGACTCATTAAGAGGCCTATCTCAAAATATGCAAAATATACAGAGCTAGAATTAGAACATTGTATTTTAATCACAGGAAATTGCATCAACAGACGTACAACGCAGCGCAGATATTTTTCATTTTATTCACACTCCATTGCTCAGGTGCAATGCAATGCCAATGGCATCGCAATGCTGTGCAACATCACAGCACGACCACGGTACGGAAGCCACACTTTTGGTCGGTGGGAGTATGCGGGCTTGGCTGTTCGCGATCCTATACCTACTGAACTCTTCTACCACTCAAATACTTACGTGCAATCAGAAATCCATGATGTTTACACGATCATTCCAAATAAAGATGTCCTCATTTACTGATCATATGATGCTGTACAACAGCTGCCTTCATACGAATTAGTAAAACTCGAATAAAGAGTAAGAAAAATCCAAGCGATCACACGGAAAACGTAGTGCTGTTTCTGTACCACCACTTGTTGTTACTTCCGTCATCATACATCGGGTCGTAAAGTTTTGTGAATGAGCTATTCGCTCGAACGTGAAATTGGCTACAGAGGGCCTTCTGCAATAATAACAAAATTCATATAATCATCATATTAAATTTGAGCTGATAACGGTTTGTATTTTCTATCAGGTATACTCTGCCTGGGGTAATTGCTCATTCTGTATCAACATTTCGCATTGCTCTATTTTTAGATCGTAGTTAGAAACTAAGGCAAATACAGAAGATATATGAATTTTCTGTGAAGCGGTGACTCATTTCATATGACACATTAAAGTTTAAACAAACACATCAATAATATTTAGAAATTCAAAGTCAATATATTTAACAGTTTATCACCTAAAGCCATTATGTAAACAAAGGGATTGAAGGTTAAATGAGTCCAAATTACAAAAGGCTCTTTCTGCCGAATCCCAACTATATAATCTATTCTTCAAGTTCCGAAAAAGGCGGATCCTTTTCCTTTTTTTACGATCCATATAATCTTGGTGGCATTATAAACACGCTTTTTTCAAAAAGTTCCTCCTTCCGCCTTTAGGTAACTCCAAATTGAAGTTTCATGACCGTGAAATCTAAAAGGTAATGATCTTGAAGTAAATGGGCACAATGTGCAGGGGCTGACGTAATTTTTGCCCAGTTCAACTCAACTTTCCTTGTACCCGAGCAAAGGGATAAAGAGAGGGCAACTTTGTCATCAGATAAGAAACAACAACTTAGTTGGTCATCTAAGTTACTGCCCAAGTGTATGAGGGGTAGTTGTCCGAATGATTTTTGTTTGTATTCATTGATTTCATTTCTCAAAACTCTAATTCTTTTTTGTACATAACATATATAAAAGCCAAGCATTTTTCATAGTCTTAGTTTTGTTTTCTTCATTTGATAAACAAACATAGGCCTAAATACAACATCATAATTTCACAATGTATGTGACTAAAATATAGCACAACTTTTACATAGCAGAAAATATAATCGCACTACACATTTATTCCATCACCAAAACCAGAACAAGCATTCTTTGTTGTTTTTTTCTTCAGAATAAAACTGAATACTCTTTAAAGTTTCGAATTTCATATTTCTCAACATACATGTATTATTATACAGAATTGAAGTTATGCGTGTTTCCTTTATTATAATAAAACACTCCATATACCCCAAAATCCACACCCTCTCTTTTCTCTTCTCTATACTCCTTGGACGGTATTGGTGATAGGTGATTTTCTCGATCTCCCTCAATGTCGGTTTGATAACAGTTCTATAGTTTTTCAAAGCGTTGGTGCTCATATGCCCTCACCGGCCCTTTTAGAAGTGTGGCATTCCTTAAAGCCCCTTTCAGGGATTTACAAACCCTTAAAATCTCATATCAAAATCTATCTGTAGCAGCAAGATGAGTTTATCATAGTATGTGCAACATTTCCGATCAGAGGACTATGTGGGTTCTCTATATATAGGTGAAAAATGAAGCCCTCCTTTGAACACAACAAACGGGGTGAATAAAACATTGCCAGTTGCAAAAAAAATCAAGTTAGTAAAAAAATGACTGTAATTTTATTGATAATGAATATTTGTGATCTTTACAACATTTTAGCAATTTTACAAGTTTTTAGATTTCCACCCGGTGCAAATGCATGCAAAGCCCTTTAAGCGTTGTTGCGGCCCGTTTCATTGGCATATAGCAATCCGATGAACTTTTGTTTTACTTATCCTAATTTTTAGGAATTAAGCATAATGATGCTCATTTATAATAGGCCTACATTTACTTTTTGATTAAGAGTGGTCTTAAATTGTTATTTGGATTTGATTTATTGTTTGTCTGCAAACTGTGCGTCATCTTCTTGAACATATTTTCATGAAAGATCTTATATAAATTTTTTTTTAATATAGATATTGGAAATTTACTAGCCTACGAAATTTAACAAATATATTGAATGCATAATCAGTATTATTAGATTTTTTAGTCTCTTGCTTTCAAAGCCTATTTAATAGGCTTCATTCTTTTTTTAAAGATCCTGTCGGAAGTGATACATGAAATAGATGAATAAATTGTAATGATTTAAACGGAAAGCTTGTAAGGCATATAAATTACAATGATATCAATTATATGCTATTTTAGTGTCTGTCAGAAGAGTAACAGCTCTCTAAAAACTCGAAATCCAAAGCTTTGAAAATTGGGAGTTGTCGACCTAAAAACTAGCTATCGACTTGATGACAAAATCATTTATAGTAGGAGACCAGCCTGTAGGTCCCGTGACCAATCTCTGGGAACAAAGGTTTGAAAGTGTTTTTGTGTTCCCTGATGAATACCGAACAATTTTGACTTGGGCTGCCCCCTTGAAAATCCCGGGCATTTTCGTGAGGGGTCAACAAAGGTCATACAGGGTAGAAATTCAAATATATTCCAATCGTGCCGATATGCATATCAAATTACTCGTCTGGTAATGAGGATTCCAAAAATGTATAGTTTGCTATACCTCCGACGTTAAATGAGGGCGCTATGGTCAAAAACGTTGAAAGGTCAACACACTTTTGACTGGTAGTCAAATTCACCAACACAGTTAACCCAGGGAGGTGGGAGTCACATTACTCGTCTGGTCATGAGGATTCCAAAAATGTATAGTTTGTTTTCTGACATGGCAAATTCAACTATACAACTTTCAAATGTAAAAGTGCTTACCTTGACCATGTACATTAAAAATTGCTGCCGTTTCGGTGACAAACATTTAATAACTTCTTATCCATGGGTTTGGGGGAAATGTCAAGCTTATGGCAACCACTTTTGATTTTAAAAGTTGCTTAGTTGAATTTGTTATGTCAGAAAACATATTATTAGACCCTAAAATCATTAGAATCGGACGATGTTAACTGTGTTGGTGAATTTGACCACCAGTTAAAGTGCATTGACCTTTTTGACCATAGCGCCCTCATTTAAGGTCGGAGGTATAACAAACTATACATTTTTTTGTAATCCTTATGACCAGACGAGTAATTTGATATGAAATTTGATAAGGTTAACTGTGTTGGTAAATTTGACCACCAGTCAAAAGTGTGTTGACCTTATAACATTTTTGACCCTAGCGCCCTCCTTTTTGGAATCCCCATGACCAGACGAGTAATTTGATATGCATATCGACACGATTGGAATATATTTGAATTTCTACCCCTGTATGACATTTGTTGACCCCTCACGAAAATGCCCGGGATTTTCAAGGGGGCAGCCCAAGTCAAAATTGTTCGGTATTCATCAGGGAACACAAAAACACTTTCAAACCTTTGTTCCCAGAGATTGGTCACGGGACCTACAGGCTGGTCTCCTACTATTATGGAATACGCATATTCACAATGACTTTGCATCAGGGGCGGCGGAGCGACTCCCAAAGTGGGGGGGGGACAAAAAAGGGCACTTTCTGGAAAAAAGGGCACCTACAAAGGGAAATCTCAAAGCGAAAATATACAATTTTTTAGACATTGGTATATACACCTACATTGTGATTGCATTATCAGGGATGGTTTCAATATGTGTTTCTCTTTATACATCATACAAACTTTGCAGTTGGGTGTGATGGTCTGAAAATTCATTCACGAGCGAGCGAGGAAAATTTTAAAGATTTTTGAGGTCGCAGTGCGAAAAAAAAAATCTTATAAAGAGGGGGAAAAAAAATCCCAATTCTGTTGGGGTTATAATATAAGCACATTCTCATAACGGAAGACTGAAAAGACCTTTGATAATTAATTACATTTTGGGGGAAATTGCTCTAAGTCGCTTGAAATTAGGGGCACGTTTAAAGGGAAATCCACCCTTGATAGCAAACTTGTCTAGAATAAAGGAGAAAAATCAGAGAATCATACTGATGAAAGTTTGAGTGAAATCGGACAAAAACTTGAATTAGAAAGTTACGAATTTTTGAAAGTTGCAATTACTAGAGGACCTGTAATAATGTACTCTCCATGATTATTTTGAGTAGTGCCCCGAGGGTGAAGGCACTTGGAATAAAAACAGAAATACGTGAAATTTGTGTACGCGACGACAAATGGGAGAGTAATCCGTCACTACGTCACAATCCACTGACAAAGTTGCCAATTTGAGATTCGCATAGCTGTAGTGATCTCATTACACTCATAACTTTCTTGATATTGGTCCGATTTATTTCAAACTTTCTCCATTCTGTTTCTCTGATTTTTATGCTTTCATTCAAATGAACTTACTAGAAGGGTTGGATTGCCCTTTAGTGATGAGAGGAAAAGGGGACATTAATTATCGAAAAGGGATAAGACACTTATTAGGGAAGAAAAGGAGCACGTGTCAAAGTACTAAGGGTAATTATCAGAGGTGAAAATGGGGCACTCACCAGGAATGAAAAAAGGCACTTATGAGAATGGGAAACGGGCATTTGCCGACGGAAAAGGGGCACCCATCACATTTTGATAGGGCATTTATAAGAGATGAAAAAGGGGGCATTATCGGAGGTGAAGGGAGAAGTGGCTCTTATCAAAAGAAAAAAAGAGGCACATGTTAAAAAAAGGGGGCACTTATCAGAGATGAAAAGGTTTAATTATGAGAAGGGGAAGGGGCACTTATAATAAGGAAAAAGAACATTTATTAGAAAGGAAAAGGGGCACGTGTCAAAATAAAAGGGGCAGTTATTAGAGGTGAAAAGGGACACTCATCAGAGATGAAAAGAACACATATCAGGAGAGGGAAGGGGCACTTGTCAAATTAAAACGAGTATCTCTCAGATTTGAAAAGGGGCAAGGGGGCACTTATCTGAAGTGAAAAAGGAGTAACTTCTCGTACCTGAGAGGGGTCATTTACCAGAGATGAATAGGGGCACTTATGAGAATGAAAAGGGACAATCTTCATAGGTGAAAAGGGGCATTTATGAAAAGGGGAAGGGGCACTTATCATAAGGAAAAGGGGCACTTATTTTAGAAAGGAAGAGGGGCACAACTGCAAATATAAGGTGCGCTTATCCGAGTTAAAAAGGGGTAGTTATTAAAAGGGGAAGGGGCACTTCTTACAAAGGAAAAGAGGCACTTGTCAAGTAAAAGGGGCACCTCTCAGATTTGAATAGGGCAATTATCAGAGGTGAAGCCGGGGCTCTTATCAAAAGTGAAAAGGGGCACTTCTTGTACCCCGGCCCTGCCCCCCCCCCCCGAGCGCCGCCTCTGCTTTGCATATCAAGCACAGCTCATTGCCTCAGCTAGTAATTTGGAAGCGAGGGGTGCGGAAAATGAGCCTTTTATTTGCTTTTGTGCAATACTCAAAAAGATTTTCTTTATATTTGTATTCTACGTTCATTCAGCTTTCCGTTTGTATAAGCTTGTATTTTCATAGGATGGGTATTGAATGACTTTGCTAAGTTGAAGTTGGTGTTGTATCAGTTATTTGAATGCTATTCAGCTCCTGTAGGACCGGCCCGGGATGTTAAACGCCTGACTGTTCTAGGAGTTTAAATTGATCCCCATCCTATTTAGTATTAAAAGAAACAACAACAATCATTGGAGACAAAACAACGAAATATTACCCCATATTCAGCTGAACGGAGCGATATCTTCCAAGCCCAAGAAAAAAAAGGGGGGGGGGAGCGATCGGCTGTGGTTTGGTATAGCAATTTTTGTTGGGCTCTTTCTTCGAGTCGATCGATTTTGGGCACTCACGATATATTCACAGCAACAGCAAAATGCGCGCGGGCCTCCGGTTTTGAACTAGAATTATATTAATTGCTCAATTGAAGTTCATACACTTGCTTGGAAATTATACACTTAGACACTGATTCCATAAAATGGGAGCATATTTTTCAAATTCGAAAATCCGAGGATCTATTTTTTAATTCTTCTTCTTGTTGAGGGGGAGAAGGGATGGGGGTTAATGGGTGAAAGAGATTGGGGGCCGATCATAATTATCGATGGACAAGAATATAATATTAGGTGGTCATACATGCAGTGTAGTACGAGCCTAGGCCTTCTTTCAAATTGTAGCTATACCCGGGCCAGTAGACATAATAGCTTGCCTTATATTAGACCCTTCCAATATTAATCTTGGGCGCTTCTATATAAGATTCTTCACAACACTTCCTGGGGATCAAATAATTTGAAACATCCAGTGTTCGGGAAATATTTGAACAACTTACTGTCACCGGTATTTTCGGGCAGCGTATATTTGAAATTTTCTTATTTTTAAAAGACAAACTTACAAATGACTTCCCCATGAGAAATTATAATTGCCGATAGTCCTACGCCTACGCATAATTGGCCTCATCATTGTCATCGTCATCATCATTATTATCATCATCATCCGATATTTTGATTTGAAGCCGTTATAGACTACATAATAGACTAAAGAACAATTTTATTTTATTTCCGTCCACATTCACATCAAAACATATAATATGATTCGTAACTTGATAAATATTATTGGGTTAAAAAAATCAACAATAAAACAATACATAAATAAAAAAGGATAAAAATATCATATTAAATGTAGGTTATCACAAATTTGCATACTATGGGGCAGGGGCGGCGATCCCGGGGGGACGGGGGGACACGTCCCCCTCGATTTTTGTAGGGGATCGTCCCCGGAAAATTTGAAAAGGTGCACACAAAAATGTATAGCAAATACTGACTGAAGACTGCAACACACTTTTAGGCCCTGGAGGGCCCAAGAGTGTAGCGTTTAGACAAATAAAAATGCAAAATCTTCTCACTGGAGCTACGCTCCTCGCATAATATCCTTCAAACTGTAGATATTGTAGAAAAGTGAAGTGTGAAAAAGTATATTGCTTGTTTTTATACTATAGTTTTTAATACAACAAAACTTCAAAAACTGTGAGGGGTAGTCACTTCCGTCACCTTTACCCTCTCGTTCACTATGCTTCCTCGCGCTGGCGTACTGATGGGGGCTTGGGGCAGTTGCCCCCAAATAAAATCATATTTGTGGTTTATTTCTAATTCGATACCAGTGATTTACAAATGTTGCTGAAATGGCATGACTTTTCCCTGAGTTTCCGGGGGCTCCACCCCCTGGACCCCACCAGGGCCCTAAGGTGGGCCCCTGGATGTTCATCTGACCGTTATTAAATGTCTAAATCCCCTGAGCTTCCGGGGGCTCTGCCCTCTGGACCCCATCAAGGGCCCTAAGGCGGCCCCTGGATGCTCATCTGATCGTAATTTAATACTTAAAACCCCTAAGCTTCTGGGGGTCCGCCCCCGGACCCCACTTCAAATAGTGACCTGCATGCCAGTGACACAAATAAGGTATCAAAATATGCTCATCTGACCGTAATTAAATGCCTAAAACCCCTGAGCTTCCGGGGGCTCCGTCCTTGAACCCCACCAGGGGCCATAAGCCGGTCCCTGGTTGCTCATTTGACCTTAATTAAATGCCTAAAACCCCTGAGCTTCATGGGGCTCTGTCCCTTGACCCCCGATGGGGCTTTGTCCCTGGACCCCACGCCAATTTACGCTCCACTTGCTTTGCTCTACCTGATCGTAAATACTTTAGCCCCCCACTTTGAAAAAACGTTCCGCGGGGCCTTCATGTACTAATGGTGGTGATGCGGATTTTTTTCCTCCCCCAAACGTTTTTGGTCATTACGCCACTGCTCCCTCGTCCCTCGCATTTCGTCCCCCGATCATGAAAAGAAATCGCCGCCCCTGCTATGGGGGCACATTTCAGATGTTTTTGAGTGCGCCCCATCCCCGGTTACATCGATAACGCCTGGAAATGCAAGACTATTGCCATGTGTGTACATTTACTGCTTTACCGCATACATGTGTACTATACTGTGCATACTCAGAGTGCTGAGACAGCATGGAGCATGCTTTGCAGCATGCAGCTCGCAGGCGCAGGCGATCTTCCAGGCAGGTTGTTGTTGAGATCTCCCTAATCTAATGCTTCCCCAAATTTTTGTATTTTTGTTATAATGGATGTCGATGATCAGAAAGAATTGCACTTGCTGAGGGAAGAGAATGCTCGTTTGAGGTTACAGCTTGAGAAGCATGAATTAGAATCGGTAAAGCACGCTCTTTAAACTTTAAACTAATCGTGATCCGTCACATCTGTTTAGTACACTAATCACTACACTACAGTCCCATGTGTTAAGCGCCATGTTTGTAATTGTACTAGATCTATATAGGTCTCATTATCATGCTTATTGTTATCATATTTTCTTCCTTATCTATTCTTAGTTTTGTGTGCGTATGTCATTGACATCGTGACAGAGCCATTTTAAAGCAAGCTGTTTCTCTGAATGTAATAAACTGCCTAAGTTGAGCTAAGGTCAAGGAGTATTGGAACGGAAGGGACTTGCATAAATTAGATTTTTCAATTTTATTTAAAAAATAATTATTTATTAACACAGCTTGATTTTTGAAAATGTACTACTAGTACTAAACATATATCATTAGAGAGAGCTTACTCTCGGCTATCTAACTATAAAGGGAAAGTCCACTCTTATATAATAAAGTGACTCGGTAACATTGTTGAAGGTTGATGAAAAAACTGCGTAATTTTTGTATGATAATTGATATGTTACTTATTGTCTAGAGTAGAGGAGGTAGTTTTCGGCCCGAGGCAGTTTTCGGCCGGTCCGTTGGATGCATGGTAAAATCCTTTAAAATACATTGCATAACAGAATATCACATATCACACACATACAATAACATGGCAGAGTCACTAGAGAACCACATTTGCAATGGAAAATGTATCCTTAAATATCACATTTTAGCGATGTAATCGGCGGTCCCGCTACCCGAATCTGAAAAATGGAATATCTTACGTGTGTCTGTAAGGAATATGGGTCCCATAAAATGAGCTGTATTTCAAGTATTTTTCAGATTTAGAGTCAGATTTTTTGATCATCGCAAGCTCAAATGTTTCTCACCGCATGTATGTTATCCTATCAGTCGGATACTATAGCGCCGTATCTCTGGATAGTTTAGATTCCAATTTCTGATCACGGCACCCGCAGGTGTAGTTTTCGGCCATGCGGGGGATTACATGCTCTGGCTGCGCGCGCTATAGATCAGCAGGCGAACGCACGGCGCGCGCTCCCTATTGACTTTGTACATGCGGCGAAAACTGCCTCACTAGGCCGAAAACTACCGCGAAACAGTGAAAATGAAAATCAATATTGCCATGGCAGTTCATGATTTTTCTGAGATTCTTTTTTTGTTTGAATAATAATAGTATTGGCTTCATGATTTGAACAAAAAAAATAATAAAAAGGAAGTAAAGAGTCCAAAAAAAGGATTTTGCCTTAAGTGGCCGAAAACTCCCTCCTCTACTCTATATTGAATTATTCCTTTTAAGTTTTACTGTACTAACCCTCTAACATGCAAAAAAACCTGAAAAAATTCTCAAACCACAAAGATATTTATGGTTTTCTTTGCAGGTGTCACTGTGTGACACTCTCTGACAGTAAATTTTCCCAACCATTTTTGAATTTTCCCAATTGTTTTTCCATGAAAATAAGAGATAGTCTAAGACTAGGGTGTCTGAACAATTTTTAAATTTTCCCTTTTGGTTTGTTTTTCACCATTATGGTTGGATAATTGAAAAAATAATTTACTCAGAATACTACATTTCAAATTTCAAGACTCACTGGTCTGATGTTTCTATCGAAAGATACAGCCCCCAAAAAAATCTAGGAAATATTCATCCAATTTTTGTCAGAATAGACGAAGCGTACGCATGTTGCTTAGCTGCAACGCTACTTGTACGCGACCGGCAAGCTCCACCTATATTGTCTTAATCACTGTGCATCCGCATGCGGCCGGGTCCATTCGCCTAATACACAAACACACACACGCGGTCCAAGTGCATACACATGCGCTATTCGAATGTACACACGTGGTAGTAGTATGTACTAAGTGTACGAAGGCTTGCAATACGAGTAGCCCGCACAAAGATTGCTTCGCGCCGGTGAACGTCATGCATGTGACCTGGAGCAAGCGTGAAATACATATTCATGTGCAGATTTTACGCACTGTCACCATGGATTTGCGCTGAGCAGAGCCACGCCTCCCTATTTAGCTGATGCAAAAAATGGGGGGAAGGGTATTTTCAAACTGTAATCGCTTGTGATTCCTTGGGGCTAGCGAAAAAATAAGCGCCTGGATATTATCTATACGTCTAGCCCTACATAAGCCTCGGGGGCTCAATTCAAGAAAGTGGTAAACCTCGGAGCTATGAAGGTAAATCACCGTTTTGATCAAGATATTTTTAGAGTTCCAAAATGAGCCCCTTTAGGGAATATGGAAAAAAAACCTGCTCTTTCATATGACACCCCATTTATTGAGCATAACCTTCAGGATCACAAGCAATAAAGGTTTGAATCTCAATTTGGTAATAAAAACATTGACCAATTTTGCATGAGCACGCAATCCACATAGACTGCATAGGGCTGCATGCAATCTCTATGGGAAGGATTTGAGCACACAAAACTGAGTGCGCAATCAGACACCCTAATAAGACGGGCTATAAAAAATCTTTCAACACTTAAAACTTAAGTAGAAATAATATATCCCTCAATCTTTGATAAAAATGGGAATTTATGACATTTATCTGGAGTTCTCATGAAGGTTCTGCAACAACAAGGGGTGAACATTAAAAACTGACAATTTACTTCCATTATCAGTACTTATCCCTTTTCCCCCATCTCTTGAAAATTCATGATTCTTTTATTAAAGCAGATTCACACAAAAGGTAGTTCTTTTGACAGTAGATAGAAGTTTCAGATAGAGGGCCTTTATAAAGAACAAAGCTCATTAAAAAAATACATGTACCATGTTTATTGCTAACACAAAAAATCTGAGTAAATTACAATTGTATCTATGATGTTAAATTTAATGATCTTGATAAATTGAGGACATTTTTAGTTGAAAGGGAAGTTTATGTAAGAGTTAAAATTAGACTCATTCATACTTGTATTTGTTACAATTACTATTTGTTTCTCTAGTCTCTTCTCTCTATACATATTCATTTCATATCATTTGCTTATTCACTTACATATTCATTTACTGTATTAATATTACTCAACCCAATTCCTTCCTCCATTCATCTCCTCTACATACCAAGTCTTCCATCTCACCTGGTATGTTCCTTTGTTCTCTTGTCATTCTTTATTCATTGATCTTTTGTGAATGCTTTAGGTATTTCCACTTCTTACTTATCCTTGGTTCTCTTCTCCTTTTCCTTTTGAATATTCAGTCTTACTCTTCAATCCTATTTTGCTATTGGTTTATGATGTATTTCATTTAAATATACTTTGCCTAAAAAGGTTCAGTATGATCAGGGACGTGATAGAGAAGGACTGGAATCAAGCCGCTCTCCTTTGACCCCATGCACCATGCCGCCGAAAAGTTATGCGCTAATCTGTAACTGTTGACCAGGTGGTGAGATAAAGGAGCGCATGAAATTTCAGGATTTAGAATTCCTACATCAGAAAATGGTATCCCAGCAACTGTTCGCTGTCCCTTTCAATGATTTCTCATCCATTGTTGAATGTGTAAAGAGTAGAACAAGCGAACACAAACTTGTGTAATTTCATCCTTTTTAACTTCAAAAATATAAAAACACGCGAAAACACGCATTAGCAAACTTAATGTTATTAAAGATTGTAAATCATGGATTAAATAACGGGACATTAAAACATGCACAAATTAGCGCATTATCCTAAAATATTGAGTTTTTGTCAGGATGTAATTTTTCTTTTACCAACTCATGCACACAAATTATAGGAAGGACGGAGTACTAAATTTGAAAATTTGTTTGATGCACTATTCCCAATACAATCCCCAAATAAAGTTTTTGATTTACACTGAAATTTTGCTGGTAATTTAATATTTTGTAATAAATGTAAAACTGGTGCCTGGCTTCCGAAAGTCCCCGCAGTGGAAGCGCGGTTCGGAGCATGGAACTTCAAAGCCAAGTGGAATGTTACACATCCCATTGTTACGCTTTAGAACTCACGAATGCGTTTGAATAAATTACAACAGTTTCACCTCCTTTCTTTCACCTCCCTGGTATGATGCTGCATAGCAGCCTGCAGCCTACAATAAAAGACAGACAGACCTGCACTGGACATCATCTGAGTCGGTCGTATTGATTTAGGGCTCTGCTACTTTTATGTTGGAGATTAAGGAGAGAGGATTAAGTGAGTTTGGCAGTGGTTTTTGGATGATTGGTGTTTTAGAGATATATGGGTGAGAGGTGATTTTTATTAGTTTACACTAGTTTCTGAGTGATGAGTTGACAGTGACACCCCGTGTATGATTGAGCAGGGAAACATTTTTACTTACGGTACTATGCCAGTGCTTTTCCGGGCACGGATGAGCATCGGCCTGCACAGAAAAAAAAAAAACAAAACAAAACATGGTGACCATGTATACGTGTACGAGAAATCGTACTCATGTAGTTGTCAATTGTGCGAGTACTCGAGTATCCGAGTACTCGTCGCAGCCTTAGTAGGGAACCAATTTAATATATTGTTTTATTCTGCTGGTGCCCTATCATGGATTATTTTTGCATAGTCAGCAAGCCCACAAATGATCTGCATTGCAGAGCAATCGTTAAAGCGTGAACAAATGAAACGTCTGTCCCATTCGGTGCCTTGGCCCCATAGGGTCCCTGGTTGCCTGACCCTGGATGGAGGTTGTGGGAGAAGGAGGGAACAAACTCCAGGTGAATAGTCTATATGACCGTGCAGTCAACATGCCAAATAAATGGGCAGAAGATCTGTGGTCCATGCTTCTGGATGGCTGTACAGTATTCAGTGCCATACCAGCTGAAGATGAGCTGTTGGGCTCACTCTTGTTGCGGATGGTATGGTTGAGCCACTCAAAACTGTGCTGACAGAGATCTTCATTGTTTCGATATGTCTTTCATCTTTCATGTCTTGCATAGGCAGGAAAGGTGCTTGGACATATATTTAGAAGTTGGCACTAATTGCACAGCTGTCATGTGTTCATTAGCACTTGTCATTTTGACTTTGTAAATTTGTTGTTGACCCATTTTTAATTCCATATACATCTTATATTTACAAATCTTATGACGGTATAATCACAATAGAATTGGTTGTCAAAAGTAAAGTCTTCATAGACATCTTCATAGAACACATAAAAAACAAATCAATGTATTTGAATACTTTTTAAAATGGGTCTCTTTTTGTCATTTAATTTTTAATTTACATCTAGATGAATGCTAAAGATGATAACCACCCCAGCAATGATATCTCAGCGGGAGTGAGTCCAAGTATCACCCATCTGGACAATGCCAGTATCAAGAGATACAGCAGACAGCTCATTCTACCAGAATTGGGAGTGAAAGGTTTGATATCTCAACCTTATCTTCTTATTTTGTCAATAGTAGCTTCATTTATATTGCTCACATATCCATCCATCCAAAGATATGCTTCCAGGTGTACACCTGGGTGGAAAGTGTCGAATGTAGATCAATGTCTTGCCAAAAGGACATTAGTACCAGGCTGGGACTCGAACTGCAATCCATATGATCAACAGTCCGATGTTGTATCCACTAGACCATTTATACCTCTCTTTCATGAATGATTATTAGATAATTATCATGGAGAGAAAATACATTAATAGCTCTCTTCTAGTCAATATTGAGTTCTCCTTTCTCTCATGTGCATCACATGTAAATTTCAGACCACCATCTCAATGAAAACTTGAAAATTCTTCCAGTGAGTAATAGGCCATTTTTACAAAATCTCTAGTTGCTAATGGGTCAAAGAATGGACTCCATAGTCTTACTTGTGTTTTACTTTCTTACCTACATACAGGTCAGCTGCAGATTGCTAATTCATCAGCTTTGATTGTAGGTGCTGGAGGGCTGGGATGCCCAGCTGCTATTTACCTTGCTGCTGCTGGTATAGGTATGTATTGTTGCAATAAGTAATGTCCGATTTGAAGAAGAAAAAGTTTTAAAAAGACGAGTCTACAGTACTTCTTTTCCCCTCATATTATACAAAGTATTTGGAGGTCTCGGGAGTCTTCAGTCTAGTAAGCAAGAGGTCTTAGTCCATATTTATGAGTGCCTTTTGATGAGCATTACTCATCAATTACCAAATCCCTTGGATAGTACTTACATTTGTATTTTGCATGTTTTCTAACTTTTCTCAGAAGTCGGTATAAATAATCTGTATCCACATTTTCAGAATGAAGAATACAACATAACATCACTCCAGCAATGCATAGAGAGTCAATGCTAATGCTATTTGTTAATAGGCAGCATTTGCTAACATGAATAGTCAATACACTTATAATACACAAATGCACACAATCATGCCGATGTGGCTGATCGGCAAGTTTGACAGTAGACTTACAATTTGAATTTTTATGCCTCCGCTACAACGTAGCCGGAGGCATTATGTTTTCTGGTTGTCCGTCCGTCCGCGCACGTGCGCACGCACGCACGCAGGTTCTCGTGATCGCGTTATCTCAAGAACCAATTGATGGATTACCGCCAAACTCAGGTCATGTATGTATCTTGCAGAGGTAATGAAGTGATTAGATTTTGGGGTCATGAGGTCCAAGGTCAAAGGTCACAGGGCCCATTATGTATGCAAAAATAGTTCGTGATCGCGTTATCTCAAGAACCGATTGATGGATTACCGCCAAACTCGGTTCATGTATGTATCTTGCAGAGCTAATGAAGTGATTAGATTTTGGGGTCACGAGGTCCAAGGTCAAAGGTCACAGGGCCCATTATGTATGCAAAAATAGTTCGTGATCGCGTTATCTCAAGAACCGATTGATGGATTACCGCCAAACTCGGGTCATGTATGTATCTTGCAGAGCTAATGAAGTGATTAGATTTTGGGGTCACGAGGTCCAAGGTCAAAGGTCACAGGGCCCATTATGTATGCAAAAATAGTTCGTGATCGCGTTATCTCAAGAACCGATTGATGGATTACCGCCAAACTTGGGTCATGTATGTATCTTGCAGAGCTAATGAACTGATTAGATTTTGGGGTCACGAGGTCCAAGGTCAAAGGTCACAGGGCCCATTATGTATGCAAAAATAGTTCGTGATCGCGTTATCTCAAGAACCGATTGATGGATTACCGCCAAACTTGGGTCATGTATGTATCTTGCAGAGCTAATGAACTGATTAGATTTTGGGGTCACGAGGTCAAAGGTCAAAGGTCACAGGGCTCATTATGTATGCAAAAATAGCTCGTGATCACTTTATCTCAAGAACCGATTGATGGATTACCGCCAAACTTGGGTCATGTATGTATCTTGCAGAGCAATGAACTGATTAGATTTTGGGGTCACGAGGTCAAAGGTCTAAGGTCACAGGGCTCATTATGTATGCAAAATAGCTTGTGATCACGTTATCTCAAGAACCGATTGATGGATTACCGCCAAACTTGGGTCATGTATGTATCTTGCAGAGTCAATGAACTGATTAGATTTGGGGTCACGAGGTCAAAGGTCACAGGGCTCATTATGTATCTCAAAATAGCTCGTGATCGCGTTATCATTAGAACCAACAGATGGATTACAATCAAACTTGAATTTTAAAAATTGCTTCCATTTTGGTTTGTAAAATTGCTCTATGGCGGAGGCATCATTTTCGACTGCGCGCAGTTGAAGTTCCATCTAGTTAAATTATTCTTTATAACATCGGTAAGTTGAAAAAATTGTATTTTACTGCTATTTAGGTGTCATCAATTGTCACTAAAGTACCGATTTTGAGTGAAATCAGTAGAGTTTTGTACAGTGGTGTTTGAAATGTTGAGAATCAATAGCACAGCTTTTAATACACAGCCAGGATAATAATGCAGCTATGTGTGCATAACGTGTGACTTCACATGATGTTTGAGCAGTGTGTCAACATATGTAAAATGACAGTATTAAACCTAAACCAAAAGACTTACTACATTATCATCAGCCTTTTTCCTTTGATAAAGACAGGTGGCATCTGTTCTTGCATATTACCATAGATTGAAATGATTTTATGTTTACAGGTAGACTAGGAGTGGTGGATTACGATGAGGTAGAACTGAGTAACCTTCATAGACAGATCCTACATACAGAGCAGAGGGTCGGATGGTCCAAGTCAGACTCTATCAAATCTAGTATTAAAAGGTATGTTTGAAAAGTGTTTTCTGAATCGTTGTCTGAACCTCTTTTAAAGGTCTTATAGGGAATTGAATATATATTAAAATCAAGGGTATTATGGGATAGAGCATTTTGAATAAAGCTTTCTAAAAGAAACTTATTCTTTAGTTGTAAATATTCAGAATCCTCGTGCAAGATAAGGGTGTTTGGAGCAGGAAAATTTCAAAAAAATTTAAAACATGAAATCACATACCATATAAAGTAAATTACACATATAAGTTGAAAATTAAAATAGGTACATTATTTTAACAATAATAAATAAAGTTGGTTGAAATGACTATTGTTTTTAAGATTTAACTAACAAGGGAATTATTCTGTATAGAAACTTAGATTTATAATAAGATGGTTAGAAGGTTTGTAGAACTCTTGTTTTCTATTTCTAAATGTCACGAAAACGATTGGATTTAGTTACAAATGATTGCAATTTTTTTCCTGCTTTCCCCAGCCTCAACTCATCGGTACAATGTAAAGCTTATCATCTTCAACTAGACAGAAACAATGCTATGGACATCATCAGACAATATCCTTTTTATGATACACTCTGTACCAAGAATTTTATGATATCTGTAGAGTTTGCTCATGCTATGAATATTACAGCATTATTTACAAAAGAATGACCTCAAAGACACATCAAAATTTCATGAGAACATGAATAATATTGATTAAATTACTTCAGTATTCAGACTCCCAGAATGCATCTGGCCAAACATATCTTAGCTAGATATCATATAGTGGAAATGTTATCGTTCCTTAATCACCTGGTTACACGTATGACATGGTGTTGGACTGTACAGACAATGTAGCTACTAGATATCTCCTGAATGATGCCTGTGTGTTGGCAGGAAAGCCTTTGGTCTCGGGAAGTGCTCTCAGGTTTGAGGGACAGGTAAGCTTAAAACAAACAAAAAAGGTCTGCCTGATACTGTTGTACTGAAGCTGCAAGTAATTAAAGACATCATCAAAGGCTAATGCTTCTACAGTTTTACAAAGTCAAATTCATAGTCGGTGTATATCCAAATGTGCATGATCATTCTCAACGTTCATGAAAGGTGGGAGCTAGTGCATTTGATACTGTTACCCTGGCCCTCACTTTAAATCAAGTTTAAGGGGAACACATTTCTTCTTAATCTTCCCAGCTACCATCCAGAATTCAATTTTAGGTACTTTTCATTTTCATCACTTCATACTAATCAAGAAGACTAATCATCATCCTTTTAAAGGGATTGGGTATCTTTGCCTCAGATTCTAAACAAAATCCTGGATTTAGCTCATGCTGCAATCATAATTATAAACCTTTAGGTCAGTCAGGAATCCCATGACTTTTACAAGCCGATCGCCTGTCTGATTATCAAGATATTTATGATTGGAATTAGAAATGTCAAAAACTGTTTGCCAAACGGTTTTGAACAGTTTTTTATAATGCCTTTAAAGTTACAAAGGTGTAATGTTCTGAAAAATTAAAAAAAGCTGATGAGTGTTGGCTAATTGGAACTATCATTGATGCGGCTGGGGGAAAAGACTACCCAATACCTCCCCTTTCCTCTAAAATAAGGCAAATGGTCACGTTTTTACTCCTTTTATTTTGTTTAGAATGTTGTACATTTATACAAAACAAGGTTTAATAAAACTCAGCTAGAAACCATCATTTATACTTTTCATCTCTCTCTCTCTCTCTCTCTCTCTCTCTCTCTCTCTCTCTTTCTAGCTGACTGTGTATAACCATGGAGGGGGTCCATGCTACCGATGTTTGTACCCCAAGCCTCCCCCAGCAGAGACGGTCACCAACTGCTCTGAAGGTGGTGTCTTAGGAGTAGGTGAATAATGAGATCTTTGGTGTATGTGTTCGAAGATTGGTTTAATTGCAGTGTAGTAGATATCCTGAAAATGTTCATATGCAACTTTGATATATAGCAGATGGAATATTCTCTTATGAAAATCTGACATTAAGAAATGTGGAAGCAGATGGCTTTTATGTTTTCATGATTTGCCTGTGTACTTTATATCTAATATCATGACATACACTCTTAGTTTGAATAAAAAGACATGATTAGATTTCTCCATTGTGAATTTAAAAACTGCTTCCATTTGAGAAATTCTTACTCTTGAAATAAAACCTTTTACATTTTTTCTTCTTTAGGGAATGACAAGTGAATAAGTTGTTTTTGCCATTTTTTTCTTTTCAGTTCCTGGCATCATTGGTTGTATACAAGCATTAGAAGCTCTCAAGATGGCTGCTGGTATAGGCAGTATCCTTTTCCATTCATCATCGTCAAATAGAAAGAATGAATTTAAGCAAAAGTTTATATCGGAAAAACAATTAAAAGAAGAAGTGCATGGCAAAGTTTGATTATGCTGCAATGAAAGGAAACATGATTTTAGAAACAAATAGGACATTGAAATATATCATAAGAGAAGAGGATATATATATATATATATATATATATACATTATTTTACAAATAATGAATGTTTATGAGTTCAATGACGCCTCGTTGAATAGAACTTTAATCTTTTAACTCATGAAAATATTCGCACTATTGAACGAATGAAAAACATTATTTGTTTTATATAACATCTAAGCTGAATAGAACAAAAATGCACGCTTAATAGTTTATTTATTGAATATCATGTGACCAACAATCCTCCAATCAAATGACAAGGATCTACTTAGATGTATTATAAATCATTTTAGTGAATCAAACAAACGGCATAGTATAAAATTACATCATCTGATCACATTCATATAAGAGGAATGATTTGATTCTTTTTTTTTCTTTTATTATATATGACAGATGGCGTATATGTAAAAAATGAAATAATATTATTAAAACAATTAAAAATGACAAAGAATATTGTGAGACGTTCATGTTAGGAAGTCTTACATACACATAATGCACATGATGTGTAATGCACTATTTGAAACAAAAGCTTGAAAATATCCTGAACAAATATAATAGTCACAGCATGTTTACATGAGCTAGGTATACCATTGATTACTACCGGTACATGTAAGAGGATCCTGTGTGATTGCGTCATCTTACATTCTCCGAATCTGAATGATAGTTGATGATTTGGATGGGTCGTATAGGCTCAGTCCCAGGAAAACGACTCGTGCAAACTATGCAAATTAAAGAAATTATGCCATGTTTCCCTTAATGTATGTCATCAGCATCTTACTCCCAGAAGCTATTACTGTTTGATGGGTTGGACGGTACGTACAGGTCTATCAAACTCAGGCCTAAGAAAGCAACGTGTGACGTGTGTGGCAACAATCCTTCTGTAACGCAGCTCATCGACTATGAAGAGTTCTGTGGTGCCAGCGCCACCGACAAGGTATTTGACCGGATTTGTTTTAGCGCTCATTTTAATATGTTCGTGCATATTTTGTGGAAAAAATTCTGTCGTTTTCATTTTCCCCATGCTGTGCATTAGTTTTGACCAACAGCATATATTTGTAGAAAGTCTCATTTGGCAGCTTACATGTATGAGTAGCTAAAAGCTCAGCTGGTATTCTTAATTTCAAATAATGTGTTGCCTTTTTGTCTATATCTTTTTCCTCTCTCTCTCTCTCTGTCTCTCTGTCTCTCTCTCTCTCTCTCTGTCTCTCTGTCTCTCTCTCTCTCTCTCTGTGCCTCTGTCTCCTCTGTCTCTCTCTCTCTCTCTCTCCCTCTCTCTCTCTCCCTCTCTCTCTCTCTCTCTTTCTCTCTCCTTCCCTCTCCTTTCCTCTCCTTCCCTCTCTCTATATTCTCTCATTCAACTATCTTCTATTCTTAGAAGATAGTTATTAGGGACTGAAAGGAGACGATTAAATATATACTGAGACGGTGTACTATACTTTGTGCCTAAAAGGTCTAACAAGACGTACCCAACATGCTTGTCAATTAAAGTCTTATATTATGTTTTTCTTTCACAAGTATCTTTCATTGAAAAATGTGTTTAAGGGAAAACCAACCGTGTACTGCTTGACTTATTTTTCTTGGGTGGTCTTCCTACTGCTTTCTACAGGGTTTTATGTATCTTTCTTTTGTTGTTGTTGTTGTTGCAGTGTATAACCTTACATCTCCTCGAAGCCAAAGATAGACTTAGCCCTCAGACCTTTGCCAGTAAACTCCTCAGCCAGGACTCGTCTTCTCGTCTCCTTCTGGATTGTAGACCAGAGATAGAGTTTGAGATCTGTAGACTACCGGACAGCATCAGTATCCTTGACTTACGTATGAGCCGCATGCTTTTTAGTAAATGAGACAAAAGACAGAAGAAGATGGGGCACATTCTAGGATAACTACCCTATTTTGGATGATCGATTTAAAAAAGAAAAACCGCCTCCCAAACACAGTATTACCTTCAAAAGTTTTGACAACTTCATTGTACATTTGCTGCAAATACTTGAGAAAGAGGGAGGACACGTTGTAGTCTCCTAAAGGTTGGTGTAGTTTTCCAGAGAAGAAACTACTCGGGTGGGTAATGGTGGGGGGGGGGCAGGGAGGGGAGAGGCACTCGTCTTTATATACAATGGGCACAATATGAATGATTATGATTCTTGCGAGGTCGGATCTACACTTCCTTATAAAGAAATCTAATTTTAGTAGTATTACAGTCACATTTTATCTGTGACTTGAAATAGAAGAGATTAAACAGTCGTAGATTCAGTTTATTATCATTTTAGTGTCCTTTAATTTTAGTATGAATCTGGTCACACCTGTAACTTTTTTCATCTGTTTTCTTTTTCATTCTTTTTATTTCTTCACTGAGTTGGCATTAAAAGTAACATAATAAGCTGACAACTCGGGTAAGAAAGTTCCAATAGGGCCTTCAGTATCAATTCATAATGTTGACCTTGACCTGTCCTCCATAGATGTTCCAATTGATGACATTGAGAATGAGAAGGGCATACCAAGGTTAAAAGAAGTAGTCACCAAGCAGCTTGCCAACCAACATGGTAATCCTTTCCCAAGTGAGTGACTACTCTACTCAATTTTTAAATAAATCATGAAAGTAAAATCTTTTGAATCTTTGCCTCATCATATCTTGGAAACTTAACTTTTCACTGTGTAGTTACTTATTAATGCCAATATTTACAAGGGCCAACTCGAAAGTATTGGGTCGCTTGGTTACTCCATATGTTGATGAGTATTGTGGAATTCTGCACACCTATTGACATCATAGGTGTCGTTGCACTTTTGGTCTGATCTGAGCTGGAGAGGGGTCATTAATTTTAGTGATCTTGTCGTGTTCGATAATGTATAAGACAAAATAGCTTGGACTTGCCCACCAAGATTTTGAATTGATTATTGCCCTCGCAAACAAAAGCATCGACTATTATGCCTAGAAAGCATTGTTTAACAATGTTAAATCTGAGATGCATGGCCCTATGTGTTATCAGTGTCTGTGATATGGTGTAATATTGAAGCCCTAAAATAATTGCGCTTCAAAATGATCATGAAGTGCCTCAAAAAAGAAAAAAATCCAGTTTTACCATACTCATTTTCCCAATAGACTGTAGTGTTATAAAAACCGTTAAGAAAACGAAAAATGAAATTTTGATTTCCAATCATAAATACCTTGATAATCAGACAGGCGATCGCCTTGTAAAAGTCATAGGATTCCTGACTGAGCTAAAGGTTTATAATTATGATTGCAGCATGAGCTAAATCCAGGATTTTGTTTCAGAATCTGAGGCAATGTTATCGAGTCACTTTAAACACCAATTTTGCATGCCCCCAAATTTTAGATAGTACCTTTATGGCCAATTTTGTTTTTGTTACTTACAGTTTACGTTGTATGCAGAAGAGGCAACGACTCGCAGAAAGCAGTACTAAAGCTACGCAAGGAGTTGGACTCTTTACCAGTCGCCGTCAAGGATGTTTGCGGTGGACTAACAGCATGGGCAAACCAAGTAGATCCAGACTTTCCACAGTACTAAACAGCATGGTACTAAAGCAAGAGGAAGGGTGCACTTTTGATATAATCTTTTGCTTAACTGCCATTTAACATCTGTTTCTCATAAAGTGCTTTACCGTTAACGTACCAAATTGCTTACTATTATTACCCCGGTCACTGGATTCCATTACTATTCTGCGCATTACAACGACATTTTCCACTCCCTGCGGAGCATTTGAGCTATCTACTGTAAGTGATTTTTCTTACAATAAGATCAAAGGTTTTAAACATCTATAACGTAAAGTGTTGAAACATGAAAATTAAGACTTTTTTTCATTTTCAAGCCCTGATTCCACTTAAAACGAATTTGGCTATGAATCAGGGTGATTTTAACAAAATATGTTGCAATCTGTCAGGGGAATGCAAGGGATAAAACAAAGATTACAAAAACAGTTACAATACTGTAGCGCAGACGCAGTCACTCCGCGGTCAGGATGTGCCGAGCTAGGCCATGGCTTCGTTTGGTCGCAATCTACGACCGGGCTTGTAGAACCACTTTGCAGCAGACGGCTTCCAATTCGCTAATTTAGCTGCTGCCTGCCAATTATTCGTTATCTATTACCAATGCTACCTTACCAATTTCTACCAGTTAAACCAGATCACCCACCTGTGTTTCACAATCCACATAAATCTTGGCAGGCTACGACTTCCTTTCAATAACTCTTCAATAAACCATAGTGCACACTTCGGCAATTCATCCACACCAGGGGGGTGTTTCACAAAGACTAAGATCGACTTTAAGTTGGACTTAAGTATAACAGGCCGTTCGTGCCATTGTTTGCTCTCAACATTATGATCTTTAGATAATATTTTTTCCTTCAATAATGAATTATCAAAATATGTAAGTTTTGTAGATTTTTTACCATGATTTGTACGTCCCTTGAGAGACCAATGCCAGTAAATAATGATAGCAAACAATGGCATGAACGGCCTGCTATACTTAAGTCCAACTTAAAGTCGATCTTAGTCTTTGTGAAATACCCCCCTGGCCCGTACTCTGGGCTCACCCCGCTCCTTACATGTGAAACGCACATATATGTATAAGTGTTCCTCAGCAATCTGAAACTGGGCCCTCCTTTACCAACTAGTCTATTATAATACTTGTGTCCACTATGAGTATCACGCATGCGGTTGTCAGTTCTGAAACTGGGCCCTCCTTTACCAACCACCTGTGAGACAATGATTTTGTCTCTGGCTTTCAATTTCAGGAGATCACTACATGCTTCGCAGTCTATCGCATTAACGAAACATCCTTTCACGACAGTTCCTTCCCTCCCGCTTTCAATAACGTTACCGAAAGCGAATTGGCGACCACTGGAAGTTATTCTTTGTTTCACAAACTTTTCAACTATCATTGATTCCACAGACGAATATTTCGTAGCCATTGTGAATGGGATCATAAAGTTAAATGTATGCCTACTAAAAAACATACACATACACAACGTACACATATCACGTCCACTATCAGTATCACGCATGCGGTTGTCAGATCGCGTACCGTACCACGCGATACGTCTCTGACTCTCCGTGGCTACTTATTTGCATAAATAAACACAATTCGAAGTTTCCTCGCTGTTCTATGATAAATCAAATCATATCAAGCATCCAAGCATAAAATGAGACTTTTTCCAAAAGCTGCGGTAAGAAACAAGAAGAAGATTTTTTATCAACATTCACGTTATAAATAGAAATTTATGATTTGATGATTGAAAAAAGTGAAATTTTGCAAATTCAAATCTCGTATTTTATTTCATTTCCATGAGTGTAAAGGTGCATTAAAATAAAGAATAACAGAAAACAAAATACAATAATGAATACAAGAACAAAAAAGAAACCATCAAGTAATGCCTGTGGATTACCAAAAGAAATCAAGTTTCTGTAGATGGCTCTCCTCATTAGCTGATGGTTTAATACATAAATATACATAATTACATAAGATCATCATTGAGATAAATCATTCCACAGTTCACCCTTGGTGGCTTTGATCCTTTTATGTGCTGGCCCTTTGTCCAACACTCCTGTCTCATCACATGTCTCCATTTCATCCATGGTTTCTTCGGCATCTTGGAATTGGAGTAGAACTTGCCAACAGCTTTATGCAGGCTGAAGTCCCAATGTTGACGGGATACTCTACTCCTGCTCATGTATTTTTTATAAAAATACAGTTGGGTGTCTTGATAATTTAGCTGCATAATTTAGCATTATGAGCTGTTACTTACTAGGAAAGTGTTGTCATCCAACTTCTTTATGTGTTGAGCTGACAGCAGTTCTGCAGATGACATACGGTCTATGCAACGTGGGACAAATGTCGGGGGTCTGTCACGCAGGTATTCTGGGATCTTGGGATCATAGTTATGTCCATAAGCAGCATCTATTTCTTCAGTGAACTCCTCCACTCAGCGACACTCTGTCCTGAGGCGGGGCAGTACCACTTTCCCTTATACCGGTATGACCAGTTTGTTTTAGCATTATGAGCTGTTACTTACTAGGAAAGTGTTGTCATCCAACTTCTTTATGTGTTGAGCTGACAGCAGTTCTGCAGATGACATACGGTCCATGCAATGTGGGACAAATGTTGGGGGTCTGTCACGCAGGTATTCTGGGATCTTGGGATCATAGTTATGTCCATAAGCAGCATCTATTTCTTCAGTGAACTCCTCCACTCAGCGACACTCTGTCCTGAGGCAGGGCAGTACCACTTTCCCTTATACCGGGTATGACCAGTTTGTTTTAGCATTATGAGCTGTTACTTACTAGGAAAGTGTTGTCATCCAACTTCTTTATGTGTTGAGCTGACAGCAGTTCTGCAGATGACATACGGTCCATGCAATGTGGGACAAATGTTGGGGGTCTGTCACGCAGGTATTCTGGGATCTTGGGATCATAGTTATGTCCATAAGCAGCATCTATTTCTTCAGTGAACTCCTCCACTAAGCGACACTCTGTCCTGAGGCGGGGCAGTACCACTTTCCCTTGAAAATGACCAGTTTGTTTTGGGCTCTTGGCACTGAGAACACGTAGTCATATACCATTCTTTACGCTTTAGATACATCATCATTTTTTCGGTGCATCTTCCCTCGCCGATCTCTCCTCGTCCTCCTTGAGTGCCTTCTCTCTCCTCCAACTTCTCTGCCGGGATGGTGGCATCTGGCTTGATGGGGAAGGAGCTACAGGTTCCTGTTCCTCCTAAAGATGAGGCCACAGATGAGGTCCGTACCATCTGTACTGACCAGTCTACATTCTTGATGTTTAGGTGGACTTGGCCTTGAATAATTTTGACTGACCTTGAGAGCTCAGACCAGCTAAAACTAGGGCAATGTGGTAATTTTTGAGAAAATTGTCAATTAGATTCTGGATGAAATTAGCCAACATTAGTATCGTAATCCAGATCTGACATTTTGAAAAAATGTGCAAATCATAAGCAAAATGAAAATGTTTAATGATGTCCAAAACATTGAGAGTTGTCAACAAATAATGTCACCATTTAGCTATGGTTGTGGGGGAAAAAACATGGAATTACATGTAGCCATCGGTTTCTTATTCTGTGTCCAATTTCATTCCATTTTTCACTAATCTGTTTTATTCTGTCATATCTTTCATTTAAAAACTACTTGACCTGACAGGTCTTGATTTCCTTTACATGTTTGTTGTAACGTATACAAGCGTATATAACCTTCACTTTTAATCACAATGTGATGAATTGATCAAAAATTACTCTTTTGGGCAATTAAATTTTTTTTTTATTACATATGAATGGAGAATCATTTTAGATCTTACCTGTTCTCCTCTTCTCTGCTCGATAAGCAAGAGCGTTGCTTTTGAGCCGTTGCCACTTCTGTTTTAGATCAGTCCATTGGCGCTCAGGCCCCCCGGCCGCCCTCAGTGCATCTACCGCCCTCCTCCACACTCTCTTCTTTCTCTCCTCAACCTGTAAATCATACACATATTCATGATTATTTGATAAAAAAGAGAATACACAAATCTGGAATATTGTTCCTTTCTCTTAAGAGACTGATTTACAACACGCTTGGGTGTTTTCAGTTGTGTTCAAAGTTCATTAATCCTGGTCTGATACTTTTTCATAGCAGAAGCCTGGGATGTTGACAAAAAGTCTAATCTTTTCTTCAGTTTCTTTTTTCTGGGTGTTAGAAGTTCCTTGCCGCTTCTTGTGGACACACTAGATGTTGATGGCATTGGTTCTTGAGGAGCAACTGTTGTAGTCGGTGTGGTTACAGGAGGAGAAAGACTAAAACTAGTACTGGCTTCACCGATGCATGTGTCTTCATCACTGCTGTGTTTCACTTGGCTTTCAGTGGCTTTCCTTGAGTCACAATCTGTTTTATGAGATACTAGATTGTCAGGACTGCTCTGGGGAAGATGAAAAGTTTCGTACTTCCTGATGAGTAATTTCATATTCTTTTTCTTACCTGATGTACTGCAACAGTCTCTGTCGACATAGATGATTTGTGGCTCAGGCTCATTAGCATCCTGGTACCTATGAACAATTCCCTGGCACACTTCATCGAGGCCAGCACCCTCACCAGTTGTCAAGACAGAGTTAAACACCTGTCCCATGTCATTTCCTATATTGGTCATCCAGTTTGCGGTGTTGGCTACATCACCAGCAAGTTTCTTTGTGATATGAAATGATTAACTCATGAACCAAATATGAAAATAATATTTTACTCCACTAATTTGTTTTGAATGTGCATGTAGGCACCAAGGCATCAGAGGTTTGCGCCTCTTCTCTGACGCAGCCTTGACAAGTCTCTTTGTCAGATTCTTGCCACCATGCCAGACATCAATCTGATGTCCAATGCCTGCATTCTGGTCACATCGCTTCATCACTGCAATGATCTGAGGATGAGCATCTGCGACCAATGTCTTCACATTGACCTTGCCAACGAGGAATGAAATGGCTCTCTCATAACCGATCCTCTCCATATTCGACTTTTGCCAGCTGCCTCTCTCATAAACGTTGCCTTTCTGGGTCCTGGTGTAGAGTTGAATTGAGGCATCCAGTCTGGATCTTGTGATCCCTTTACAAAATAAATGACATCCATCATCAACATCATCATCATCATTGTAATCATCATTATCATTACTATAACAATAATAGTAATGATAAATAAATCATGACAACAAAAATATTTTTAACAAAATAATGATAAACAGTCAGATATAAGAGTACAGTAATCAACGCAATTCTTCCTTTTGACCTTTCACAACTTATGGCTTTCAACATTCACGATCATCCAGGTACAGTGTACATGAAATACTATCATAAACACGCAGCTGGTGCATTTTTACTGACTTTGACACTGATTTGTTATTTTTATATACAGAGTGCTCATGACAATCCATGACTTGAGCTTTTGCTAACTTGTACTGAGAGAGCATCTGCTTAAGACATCAACATTTTTTAACTTAGTTCATGTAAAAGTAATGTAATTTATGTAAAAGTAATGTAATTTTCTTTACCCTAATTAATTTAATGTGAGTGTATTTTTCATGATACCATTAAAGTGGAACAAACTTTTAAAAAAGAAATTCTTTGGTGTAGAATCGTAGTAGTTATCAGTTTAGTATTCGTCTATCCTGGTCTTATACCAGATTAATTTTAAATGTACAGGTATAAAATGTCCTATTTGTGTTGGTAATTGGTAATTTCCACTTTATGCTTTTTACCTGTTGTTTATCTTCATTAAGAAGTACGCCTTCTTGACGGCTTCCATTCTTTCTCATGTAGGCCAATATTGATTGTAGCTGCAGCATCACCTCCTCAAGCACTGGCCTGTCTTTGGAGAGATATGTTAACTCTTTGATAAGAGCTAGCTTCTCTCGGCAGCCAGCTGCAGCTTTCGTTGCACTACTAGCTGTTGATGTCATTGGAAGTGGCTGTACATCTTGGTCGTTACTTTCCAGAAAATTAGGTGGAACATCCTCTCCATCGCCTAGAAACACGCAAAAGTCCTCGTCCAGTGTATGAAATGGGGAGTTGCGATAGGTTGCTAGGAGACTCTCCCACTAGTAGCGATCTCTACGTCATCCTTTTTGTTTCAGGGAGGGGAGAGGGGATCTTTGTCCCTCCTTCGTACATAAGAATGACACAAAAATTGCTGTCAGTGCCAGGGGATACACTCAAATACGCGGCAATGGAGATTGCGATATTTCTAGTTGTTAGAATCTTACCGTGGGTCAAGCAGAGTTGATGCCAAATAGATATGGGTGTTGTCATCTGACATGATATGGGTTGCCAACATGTCCCGCAGCTTCTTCAAGAGATGGTCTTTTGTCGACCCTAGTCCCTCGGCTAGAGTGTGCTCTACAGACACCATCATTCCCTCCACAAGGAGATCGTAGAGGTGATCTTACTACACAGGAGCATTGCCTGATTGAAGGTCTCCAAAAGCTTCACGAATTGCTCCATCGTATCGCAGATATCCGTCCAATGTAAGAAGCACCTTGGTAGCTCCACACCATGGGACCGCATCACTCGGTCTTGAATCAGGGCCTCGATGGCAACTGTTCCACCTCGTCTCCACATCAGACTGGAGCTTTAGATAGGAGCCGCCCGGATAGTACATCTGCTGCAGCTCCTCAAATCGCCTCTTGACAGGCATATGATCCTTCACTTTGGATACTACCTGACATAGTACCGACAGCCCGTCAATGATGCGTTGTTGAGTTTTCATCACGTCACGCACCACGCGGTTCATATTGTGGGCGAAACATGAAACGAATCCATGAATGCTGCCAAGTGTAGTGGCATCGCGAAGGCTCTTCCTAATGTTAACTCAGTTGTCGGACACTCCACACATGATTCCCATTGCCCTGGCCTCATGGCACCACTCGTCAAAAACTTCTTACTTCAATCTATTAGGGGTTCAAAATCACGATTTCATTTTGGAATGGGAAGAATTTTGTTTACCTTTGACAGCCTGAAGCTTTGCTGGGTCAAGTCCTGGGCGCACAGCATGGTCTTTGTAACGGTTACACGCTGTTCCGGTCACTGAGCTTTCTTTCAAAACCGTGGACCCCCATACCGCCACTGCCAAATTCTTGACAATCAAGCTGTTCTATACCTGACTCGTAATAGAGCTGAGCTTGAACTCAGGAATGATGATGCCTGCTATTATTTGTTGCACTCATCCATATTCTATGCATATGAAATGATTTACCTTTTTGGTGGAATCAATCTTTAGGATTCGGCCATAAGTAGACGAGATTATCCCTCTGTGCTCCTCCACATGGGCAAGGATGTGATTGGTATGTGCAGTCTTGAACCACTGTGCCAAAGGGAGGGGAGTGTACGGTGGAGATGGCTCGTACTGATGTTCAGTAGCCCTGTCGAGAGTTGTCCCTTTCTTGTGGAGATCACATGCTGCTAGATAGCTGACAACCCTTCGCCCCCACTCCTCACTGTGCATCTCCTCCAGGGCCTGCTGACTGTAGCTAGAGCTGTTGCCTGATGAGGTCTTCATTCCATGGACACAAAGGGAGCTTACATCTACTGCACCGCGGGTAGTCTCCTCCTACCAGGTAACATCGCAACTCGATGTGATGTCTACTACTTCCCTAACCTTAGGGGAGATCCCTGAATGGTTTTTGAAGGCAAGTCCTCTCCACGTAGTCAAAAAGCTCATTTAGTGAGGGAGTATCGCTCTGTTGCCTGAGTTGTTGAAATGCAGGGACCACCTCAGCAGAGGTAGGATTGGTAGGAACGGCAGAGCCATCACCTGCTGAAGTAGTAGCCGCTTCTCCTCGTCCCTGTTGTACATCGCTGCAAGCCCAAGTGCTTGTACCTTGCGAAATACCGCTTGCTTCTAATGGAAGTTGCATCCAAGTAATCGTGCCTGTGGAAAGGGCATTGGTGTAGATGAGGAAGACGGTGTTTCCTCTATTCCTGTTCGTTTCTTTTTACAAGGTCTCAGGGCTGTTTCTCCTTCCCTGTTTGGGGGTTTGTGAAATTGCATCTGGGCTTCGTGCTGCAATGGCTCTGTAGGTCGCTGCCGTGGAAGGGGAAGTGGGTTTATTGCTTGTGAGACAGCTTTATCCAGGCTAATATGACATAATAATGAAGCCACTTGATCTTGAGGTATAAAATTATCAGCTGAAATAAACTTTCGTGTTTGTTGGATAAAGATTACACAGGGTTATGGGATGGAGAAGTGCCTCCTTTGTAGGGAGGTGGTCACCCCACACACACACACATACACACTAGTAATTAACCTATCTCAACTGGACACACTCATTTATGCTATTATTCAAGTTGGCTCTTAACAGGACACTTAACTAAGAACTCTTGCTTTAACTCACCTGCTGCTCCTTCCAGTATTTTGACAGCACCTAACTGTGATTTGGAGAGTACTCATGCAATCCGTGTCTTTACTGTGACGGGAAGGCTCTTCTTTCTTTTTGCGCTGCTAGCCATGTTGACATTTGTAATCTTTCTATGAAAAGGTATAAAATGGATAAAATTTATAAACTGTAATATTGAAAAGAATATTGTTAAATTATTTATTCAGTGTTAAGATGGACTTGTGAATTTGGATGCAATGATGAACACTTCTAAATATATTACCAATAACAATCCAGCATCCAATAGGAAATACCATAATTGTCCACCTTCTTTAGGGTTAGTTGTGGAATTTCAAACTAAAAGATAAAATTTGCTGGTCACTATTAAAGCGCATTATAATTATGGAAAGTCTTCCAGCCATCCTTGAGCATCCTTCTCAGTTGTGCAGGTAAGCCGCAGCAATTCTGAGAAGCCATTCTCCGACTGTTTCAGAGAACACACAATGGTGCTCATGGTTGGTTAACTCAAATACACTTACAATGGTCAAAACACAGTAAAAACTATTGATAAAAACGAAGAATGGAGATCCGAAACTAAGAGATACACGATGACAAACCAAAGGTAAATAACACTATCGCGCGTACACAGTATACAGTATACAGTATACAGCTCAGATGGAAGTTTATTTTGAATGAATATCCTATGTAAATACATTTCACTATTGCATGTATATGAATCTATTTAATTGTTATGAATCTTACCATGGGTCAAGCAGAGTTGATGCCAAATAGATATGGGTGTTGTCATCTGACATGATGTGGGTCGCCAACATGTCCCGCAGCTTCTTCAAGAGATGGTCTTTTGTCCACCCAAGTCCCTCAGCTGGAGTGCGCTCTACAGACACCATCAACCCCTTCAACGTCGGGACATACGAGGAGATCGTAGAGGTGATCTTACTACACAGGAGCATTGCCTGATTGAAGGGCTCCAAAAGCTTCACGAATTGCTCCATCGTATCGCAGATATCCGTCCAATGTAAGAAGCACCTCGGTAGCTCCACACCATGGGACCGCATCACTCTGTCTTGAATCAGGGCCTTGATGACGAGCCGCTGGGGAAGAATCGTGGTCAACATTCTCAGGTAACTGTTCCACCTCGTCTCCTCATCAGACTGGAGCTTTAGATGGGAGCCACCCGGACAGTACATCTGCTGCAGCTCCACAAATCGCCTCTTGACGGGCATAGAATTCTTCACTTTCGATACTACCCGACGAAGTACCGACAGCCCGTCAATGATGCGTTGTTGAGTTTTCATCCGGTCACGCACCACGAGGTTCATATTGTGGGTGAAACATGAAACGGATCCATGAATGCTGCCGAGTGCAGTGGCATCGCGGAGGCTCTTTCTTATGTTAGCTCCGTAGTCGGACACTCCACACATGATTCCCATTGCCCTGGCCTCATGGCACCACTCGTCAAAAACTTCTTACTTCAATCTATTAGGGGTTCAAAATCACGATTTCATTTTGGAATGGGAAGAATTTTGTTTACCTTTGACAGCCTGAAGCTTTGCTGGGTCAAGTCCTGGGCGCACAGCATGGTCTTTGTAACGGTTACACGCTGTTCCGGTCACTGAGCTTTCTTTCAAAACCGTGGACCCCCATACCGCCACTGCCAAATTCTTGACAATCAAGCTGTTCTATACCTGACTCGTAATAGAGTTGAAGTTAGCATTATAATCACTCGCCTTGCATGCCTGCCGAGGTGGGTCGATGTTTTTGATGTGGGTTCGTTCGATGTCATTCTCCATGTCCATGATGCTCACACACGAGAAATTTTCTGCTGTACTAGAAGAATCAGATGTTTTGGCTGGATTTTCTACAAGCTCCCGGTGCCCATGTTTCTTCCTCCGGTTGTACAGGGTTTGCCGTGGTATTTTGGCGTCAGGATTATCCACATACTTCTTGTATTTTGGCTGTTTTGGTGCCATAATTGAGTTTTCATCATCAGTAAGGCCTACATCTGACCCTTCATGTTCACCTGCTGATGGTCCTCCTTTTCTGACTGTACCTGAAGGTAGAACAAAATGCCATAAAACAATTAGATCGACTTCCAAGGTGCAAAAAAAAAAACAGTTTATTTTTAATGGAAAAATTCATAACATGTAATATGAAATTGATTTCATGAAAATAGCTAAGGATGTCATACAATTAATGTAAATACCACAAGTATACTTTATATACTTTTGGTATTTACATATCTACATCTATATCTATATCTATATTTTCTATTATTTCTTTTTTTCAAGTGGTAGCACCAACGAATCCAATCAATTTTAAGGATTAAAAGTGCGCGATTATGAAACCATCATTACCAACGGTGAAAGTAGCCGTTCATCAAACTTCAAAGGTACTTCGAGAATACAGCTGATTCAGGAAGAGGTGCAAATCTGCAAAATAAGGTAGGCAATTTTCTTCCCACTGAAGCCTTCAAAATTAGCTGCAACCTACATGTGATTGTCAGGATGTACATGTATATCCTGACAATCAAGTCATAAACCAATAAATCGTCAGGACTCTCTTATGTTTACATTTAGGCTATGAGTTACGATCGAACAAGTTACGATCTAGATCTAGTGAAACTTTATTAATTTTGAATATTGATTGAACTTTTGTTTTTGCATACATAATGAGGATTAGTTTAGAGTAGACACAGTAAAACACTTAGAAACATTTGAAGTTAGCATTATAATCACTCGCCTTGCATGCCTGCCGAGGTGGGTCGATGTTTTTGATGTGGGTTCGTTCGATGTCATTCTCCATGTCCATGATGCTCACACACGAGAAATTTTCTGCTGTACTAGAAGAATCAGATGTTTTGGCTGGATTTTCTACAAGCTCCCGGTGCCCATGTTTCTTCCTCCGGTTGTACAGGGTTTGCCGTGGTATTTTGGCGTCAGGATTATCCACATACTGGGAGCCACCCGGACAATACATCTGCTGCAGCTCCACAAATCGCCTCTTGACGGGCATAGAATTCTTCACTTTCGATACTACCCGACGAAGTACCGACAGCCCGTCAATGATGCGTCGTTGAGTTTTCATCCGGTCACGCACCACGAGGTTCATATTGTGGGTGAAACATGAAACGGATCCATGAATGCTGCCGAGTGCAGTGGCATCGCGGAGGCTCTTTCTTATGTTAGCTCCGTAGTCGGACACTCCACACATGATTCCCATTGCCCTGGCCTCGCGGCACCACTCGTCGAAAACTTGTTCCAGTCGAAGGCGAATGTTACCAGCTGTTGCAGCCTTGTTGAACTTTTCGATGCTGATCAAAGCGCATCGTTAAGGGGGAGGGGCATTCAATTAGCAGATATTGTAAATCAATGTAACACATTATTTCACGGATAATCAAGTAATGATAAAATTTCTTACCATTTCTTGGTTTGTGACATACCAATTGAGCGTCACACACATGAACTCCCTGCTTTGTCCTCTCCACACATCAGTGGTGAAACTAAAATGACCGATTGCTCTCCGAATGTCATCTTTCAGTGCCGTCTTCACCTCCTGAAAGATGGCAGGTACAATGTTCATGGAGAACACTGGTCGAGAAGGTATCTTGTATCTCGGGTCCATGTATTGCAAAAGTCTTCGCAAACCTGCGTTTTCCACGATGCTAAATCAGGGTTCGTACGGGTCCTGGAAAACCTGGAAAGTCATGGAATTTGGCTTAGTCCTTTTCCAGGCCTTGAAAGTCATTGAAAATCGATGTTTTGATAAAATGGTCATGGAAAGTCATGGAATTACAAAATTCATGGAAAAATATGTGTTTTTATCATCAGATGTGTAAATGATAAAACTCATTTCTTATTTCTATCTCTTCGTTTCTGTTTTCTCAGTTTGAATTTTGAAATGCATTTATTATGACTCGACTGTGATATTGTTGTTCGCCAGCTCTGTGAACGAAAGCATTGTGTAATGTACTGGATGTATTTGTGCGAGTGATCGTGCGTGATGAACTGTACATGCCTAGCCTGTGTGTATGTTATGTGCGTAGTGCTTGGCGGCGCGGCGTGGCTTGCATTTTCCGAGCACGTGTATTTTGGGGATCATCTCAAAATACCCCCAAAGTTGTGTTACCGACAGGGACAGTTTGGGTAATCATTTGTAGACAGAACAAAACATTATTTATTTTTCTATATTTTTTATTTGTTCAAAAAAGAGACTTTAAATCATGCAAACAAAGATTTAATCACTAGTAAGGTCAAGTTGACATTTTCCCCAACAGTCAATGTACTGCACATTCCTATTTTGAGATCATCCCTTATTGAGCACGTGTGTACATTTTTTTGTTTTCCACTGCATGCATGTACTGTATATTGCTGCACGTACGTGACATCGATGATACTGATGTTAGTTTAAACTGTTTTGGACTAAAATTTCATGTTGTGAGTTATTGTCAGTTTAATCCAAAATGCCGGGGAACTGCTAGTTTCATGATGCCTGGTGGGATAATCCGACATATAGCGAATGGATTTTGAAAGTAAAGCTCCGATCCAGGAACGGCTAGATGCATGCAGTGTCTGCCAGTGTAAGTTCAATGTACGCAATTATGAGCGAAGCAGCGCTGCGCACTCCTTTTTGTACACCGTCTATCATCGCGGTCACAGTGTTTATCTTCTGCTCATAGTCGAGTCATACGTGCAAAATGTTTACTTTATGTGTCACATTTGCCCCTGAGAAAGTCATGAAAAGTCATGGAAAGCCATGGAATTCTTACTTCAAAAGTCATGGAAAGTCATGGAATTTTATTTGGCAAAAAGTGTACGAACCCTGTAAATGGACGAAAGTCCATTGCCATCATCAGTCCTATTAGTCGGGAAATCTCTTTTTGCCTGGGATGGTTGTGGGGGGTAGGCAGAATCAACCGATATGAACGATGTCAATGATGTTTGCCTAGACGTCGTTTCCAATGCCGTGCTTGATGATGTTGGCTCGTCGGCTCGTGATGGGCGCCGACTTGGGAAACGGAGACAGGTTTGCATGTGCCTGGCTAATTTTGTGGTGTTGAACCTTCTTCTACTTGTTCCCCTTGACACCTGTTTATCGCAATGAATGCAAATCGCCTTGCACTCATCATTTTCGCTAACTCAAAAACTTGTGGCGATCAAAGCTCTCCAAAGATGATGAGCATCTACCACACCTGAGCACATCTAGCTCCTTGCCATCCTTCACAACATGGCCAACTTTGGTGTAAAGTTCGACCACTGGAACATCCTGGATGCAAGGCAGATGTTTTTGCTGTACTTCCCACACTTTGGACATGCTCTCCTTGTTGATGAAGGGTACCCCTAGCGTGTCAGTCAGGTGCCACATGGAGTCAAGTAGCCCCTGGATCATCTGTCTACTCTCCTCCACCCTACGCGTCCTCTTCCTGCAGTGCTTGGCCAGCTCACTGCTTGTGATATTAGCTGAGATCTGTGCCTCTGTAGGCTCACGACCACCTCTCTTCATCTCTCTCCTCTTCGCTTCCCTCAGCTCGCTGACATCCCTTGCATCCCACTCAAAGATGCAGCTGGACAGCTTCGAGAGAAACGTGCTGAAGAGAGGATGGTGCTCCGTAGTGACGTCTGCAACCAATCTCCTCATGAAGTGGAATATGTCCAACCTCACTGCACATGTCCATGGACGAAACAGTGTTAGAACATGAAGCTTTCCTGTGAAGCAGTGAGAAATATGTGTACATTTTATTTGAATTCATATTTAATTTAAGACTATAAATAAAAGTGTGGAAGTCGCATGCTGCTAGATAGCTGACAACCCTGCGCCCCCACTCCTCACTGTGCATCGCCTCCGAGGCCTGCTGACTGTAGCTAGAGCTGTTTCCATCAGTCCTAGGCTTCATTAAAGTAACACATTTCCTGTCCAGGGCCAGGTGAGTGGTCAGGACGGCTGGACATTGTTGCCTGTGGCTTGGATCCAGTTGCCTCATTAGGTCTTCATTCAATGGACACAAAGGGAGCTTACATCACTGTACTGCACCACGGGTACTCTCCCCCACCAGGTAATAGGGCGACTCAATGTCCACTACTTCCCTAACCTTAGGGTAGATCCCTGAATGGTTCATTTTTACTCCCACGACAGCTTGCAAGCTGCTACAGGAATCTTTTGGGCAGAGCTTCCAAGTGGTTCCATTGAAAGGTTCATTTTGGATCCGAGGGTGCATATCCGAAGCAAAACAGGCTCTGGCTATGCCTGACGGCTGAAAATTTCTTGGATGTTGTTTGTGCCAATGATATACGGGTTATTCGACACCGAGCCTCTGTTATTATGGGATGTCTTGGGCACATACTGATGGCAAGCCATGCAGTGGATCTGTAGAGCTCCCTTGCCCCTGTCTCGTCCTGAACTATGTCAGCCTCCAGCCAGTCAAATCCTCATGACTTCACTGTCGCCTTATTCGCAACCACAGGTATTTTTGGCGGCTGTGAATGTGGGACTGCCCGACTCTCATCCTCGGGTCCTGGGTCAGGAGCGTGCGAGCTACCTGCTCGAATTAAGAATCTTTCCATATTTTTCCTTAGCTAGCATTCGAGATTCAAAAATTAGAATACACATACACACAAGATATGCAGATGTAAATGCGTGCTGCATTCATCATTCATGTGTATAGTACGTAGGTACGATACTAAAAATATAAAACATGTGCATTTGTATCGGAAGCGCGCGTGGACGTAACGCACGGTCTATGCGTGCGTATGTACGTTAGACATGAAAGCATTTACATTTACATTTACATGTTATGTAACATTGTATCGTACAGTATATGCCTATCTACAATAAATAAATAATTTGCATATTTCAAAAAATTGAAAGCTCGAATGATAAAAACATTGCCATTTTCATGTTTCCTTTGAAAGTTTTACATTTTCATACCAAACTCAGCATACTTTCTGTGATGGATTTGGAACTTTGTAAATCAAAGTCAGTAAAAGTCAAAAAAGAAAATAGCAAAATGAATAGTTTTTCAACTGATGGCACCAAGTGTTGTACATTAAAGAGGTTGCCAATTTACTCAAAAACACACAAAAATACATGGCCCTCCCTCAAGTACAATCCACTTAATATATGAGAAAAACTGTTGGAATCTTGTACCTTTATGACACCGTAATAACAACATGGAAATGACTAACTTGGTCAAGCACTTTTCATTTTGACAACTCTTTGCAATCCATCACTGGACAACTTCACAATGACTGCCTTTGGGAGACTTGTCAGCTCCACTCCAGTCTCACAATCCACAACCAGCACATGATCTTTACCCTCCTCATCCATGAGAATTATGTCGTAAGGGATTGTCAAACTGAAAGATAAAACAATAAACACGTTTACCATTAATAATTGATCAATAATTATGCTGCATACTTCTGAACTATCCACACTATTCTCACAATTGAGGTCATCATTGATGTAGACTCCCTTACATCCATCTTTTCCTTTCAATGTGAAGCGGGCGTCGTAAAAACGATCTTGCTGCCTCGATCCTGTTGCTCAGATGAACAAAAGTCTGACGGGTTTTGTCTGCGGATCTCTTCCCAAGGCGATGGCAAGATGAAATGTCGACCTCTTTCAGATCTACCCCTGCCTGCATTGCCACCTCGCAAACTTTGTTTGCAAGCTGCTCCTCAGATTCTTCCTCTCCTCCCTTTCTTGTGGAGATCACATGCTGCTAGATAGCTGACAACCCTCCGCCCCCACTCATCACTGTACATCTCCTCCAGGGCCTGCTGACTGTAGCTAGAGCTGTTTCCATCAGTCCTGGGCTTTGTTAAAGTAACTCATTTCCTGTCCAGAGCCAGGTGAGTGGTCAGGACGGTTGGAAATTGTTGCCTGTGGCTTGGATCCAGTTGCCTGATGAGGTCTTCATTCCAAGGACACAGAGGGAGCCTACATCGACTACACCATGGGTACTCTCCTCCCACCAGGTAGTAGCGTGACTCAACGTCCACCACTTCCCTAACCTTAGGGTAGATCCCTGAGTGATTCATCTTTACCTCACATGTAGGGCACTTCAGTGGGATGCCCCACATTCTCATGGGAGCCCACATGAATAGTCTCCTCCTGAAGTAGCTCCCTGAGTTAGGAGGGGTCACTGTTGGTTTCGGGGGAGCAGGGGGGAAAAACCAATTCTGAGGAAAGGTCTCCCTCAGCTGTCCTTGATCATCATATAAAATGTGGGATATCCAGTCCTGGTCTGCCTCTAAAATCTCCTTTCTAAACTGTGCTGGCAAGAACTTCTTCAAGTCAGGTCGTGGTGGTGCCCGAGGTAGTGGCTCTGCAGATGGTCGTGGTGACCGAGTCAACGGCTCTGCAGCTGGTGCCCGACTGACGGTGCGTGGGGTGGATCCAGTTGCCTGATGAGGTCTTCATACTATGGACACAAAGTGAGCTTACATCTACTACACCTTTTTAATATGTGTCAGTATATGTACATCTTTGTTTTGCATGCAAGGTTACATATATGCTCACCAGGAAAGACATCTTCAATGGCCGAATCTCTCGCTCACAGAAATCTGTGAGGAAACAAACCGGAGTCCACGGAACACCATCAGCTATCATCCAATCCTTGATAGTCTGTAGCCCTCGCTGTATGGCTGCCTTTGATTCTGTATCAACTATAAACTCTCCGACGACAGAATAGCCCACATTAGTCTTCACAGCCAAGAAAAATATTGGCAGGGCATACTTTGTAGTTCTATATGTTGCATCCAGGAAACATGCGTTTCCAGGCCCTGGCATTCCGGTGGTTGCAATTTCTTTACTTTGTTACACTTCTCTTGTATACTTGATTTTGCCAAATAAAATAATAACAATAATGTTACGCTATGCGATGAGCAACATACATAGCCTTTGCATTGCACGTATGTGGTAGCCATATGTAAGGTGTAAGCGGCGCCTGGCCTGATTGTGACGTTGCATGACATCACGATATAAATATTCATTATAGACCTGGAGGTGTGCTCTAAATGACGCACCCTATATCATTCCCCAAAGTGCGACAGTCATCTACATGTCCAAGCTCCCTTTCATAGGGAATCCTTACAATCGCAACTGCCGTTTTCAATCCAAAAAAAAATAATAAAATAATTATTTTTTCAATCAGAAAACAGTCAGAAAATTTGGATCATTATAGTTTCATCCCGAATGTTTCAACATCAATTCAGAAATATACACATCTGTATACTTTATACCAAATACAACCATCCTGTTATCCGATCATCGGAATTTATAACAAAATGCAAAAATGAAAGACGATTTATATTCGAAGCAGCAGTCTTTTATTTCTTCAATTTACCATGGCATATATTAAGATTTGAACAAGGCTTGTAGGTAAGCACTTGGGGACCTACAGTACTGCCCGGTGAATGTCCAGCTCTTATCACAATCCATTTTACATATTTTTAAATCATCACTTTAGCCATGGAGCCATCCTGCCCTTTTGATATTTTTTTTTTTTTTTTAAAGAATTTAAAATTTAATTATTAGGCACATTTATTTTTATTGAAAATAATAGATTTCATTGAAAGACGGCCAAGAACGCTTATTGATGTAGTGTTATATTATTAATAAATTATTAATTAGATTATGAGCATTTTTGTGGTGAGACAACTAATTGTCCTTTGGCAAAGCATTGATCTACATCTGCCACTCCATACCCAGGAGAGAAATGGGGATCTGGTAGGATGACGAAAGCCTTTGTGTATAGTAATTGCCATATTATCTTACATTGACCATAATGGTAGGAATACTCCCCTAGGGAGTGGACTGGAGATGGTGTGCATTGTGCATGAATGAATCCAATGACCGGGGTAATGATATCTGTACAGCTCTTAGAGACGGTGTTACGTATTAAGTGCTATATAAATCAAGATTATTGTTCTTATTTATTATTATTAATTAAAGAAAAATATTATGCCACTTGTGCAATATGAGAACACCATAAACTGTAAACCCTGAAGCCTGCCCTGTGGAATGAATTTTTTTTCTCACTTCCATTTTTTGCAATTTTTCCTTCTATTAATTGAGTTTGGAGTAGGTAACATCCTTTGAAAGACTGTAACTCTCTTTTTACTCTTTGTATTTGTTTTAAGTGATTTGGTATCAAGGATGATTCATGGTAGGCCCCTTACATATTATGTATGCATTATGTTGCTACATGTTTCCCTTTAAGTGGAACAGAGAAATTACTGAAATATATGAAGCTTGCAGAAGTGAAGTAATATTGAACCTTTTTGTGTGCATTCATGTGTAGTATAAAGTGAACTAAGAATAAAGAAGAATGGATGTTCAGGCTTCCAAATGTGTACATTACAGAAATTATTTTAGAAATTTGTTGAAGATTATATAAGTGGTGCAATGCATGCTATCAGAAGGAAATTAAAAGAAAATCATACATTGACAAAGAGCCTTGAGTCTTGAGTTGTGTCTTGAGGTAGGGATGGACGGACAGAGGAGAGACAGAGATAGAATTCAAAGGAAGAGAGTGAGAGAGGCATTGATGGAGTGGATAGATGAGGGACAAAGAAAGAGCAACAGTAAAAAAAATTTAAAAAAAGAGCAGATATATAGAAACCCATTAAAAACAGAAAGTAATACAAAAGTAAACACTTTGGGTGCGAACATCCTGATTTCAATCCTCCATTTCCTGGTTTCTATGTCGTGACTTCCGGTCCATATTTTTTTCCCGTTATCTATTTCACTCTTGTAAGTGGCAGATGTGACATTGTTTAAATAATCCAGGGGAGTGTTTCACAAAGACTAAGATTGACTTTAAGTTGGACTTAACTATGGCTGGCCATTCATGCCACTGGTTGCCCTCACAATTGGTCTCTCAATTATGATCTTTAGATAATATTTTTTCCTTCAATAATGAATTATCAAAAAATGTAACTTCTGTAGATTTGTGACCATGATTTGTACGTCCCTTGAGAGACCAATGCCAGCAAATGGTGAGAGCAAACGATGGCATGAACGATGGCCTGCCATAGTTAAAGGCATCATTTAACAATGTTAAATCTGAGATGCATGGCCCTACGTGTTATCATTGTCTGTGATATGCTGTAATATTGAAGCCCTAAAAAATTGCGCTTCAAAATGATCATGAAGAGCCTCAAAAAATAAAAACCTTTGAGTGACCGGTTTTACCATACTCATTTTCCCCAATAGACTGTAGTGTTATAAAAACCGTGAGGAAAACGAAAAATGAAATTTTGATTTCCGATCATAAAAATCTTGATAATTAGACAAGTGATCGGCTTGTAAAAGTCATGGGATTCCTGACTGACCTAAAGGTTTATAATTATGATTGCAGCTTGAGCTAAATCCAGGATTTTGTTTCAGAATCATGTTACAGAGTCACTTTAAGTCCATCTTTGTCTTTGTGAACCACCCCCCAGTACTGTCACGCCATCATTTGAATTATTATGTGGACCGTATGATGTGATACTCTTTATCTCCATGCGCTAAAGCATTTATTCATCTTTTTGTAGTACCATCTATTTGAAATCTATTAATCAATTTCTTTCATCTATTCTTCCACCTCTCCTCTTTTTCTCTTTCTCTTTCTTTCCCCCTTGTTATCAATCTCTGACCTCACCAGCTCCCCTCTCTCTTCCCTGCCTTTTTTCTTTCTCTCTCTCTCCGTCTCTCTCTTATCATTTTCTCTCTATTTCTTTCTCTAGCCCCCTTCTCTCTCTCTCTCTCCTCCTCTCTGTCTCTGTGTCCATTCTTTCACTTCCCTCGCTCCCTCTTTCTCTCTCTCTCCGTCTTTCTCTTGATCTTGTACCCTTCTCTCCCCCCCCCCCTCTCTCCATCCGTCCTCTTTCACTTCCCTCGCTCTCTCTGTCTCTATCTCTCCCTGCCCCTGCCTCTTTCTCCCTCTCTCTCTCTCTCTCTCTCTATCCCTTTCTCTCTCTATCCCTTTCTCTCTTTCTCTCTTTCTCTGTCTCTGCCTCTGCCTCTCCATGTGTCTTTCTCTTCTTTTGAAGCTAGCCCCTGCCTCCCTCCTTTTAAAACAAAAATTCTTCTCTTCCATCACATACACATTTAATCAACTGCCAGGCTAAAAAGGCAAAATACATATTCCAACTGTTTTGCATTTTTAGCAATTTATTCATTCCGTTTAACACATGTAATATGCTTTGATTGAAAAATACATATAGTTTGTCCAAGTATCATTTTTAAGAAAATTAAAATATACAGTACAATATAAATAAATTCTGATTGGTCACTACTATTATATACAAATTTCAGATGATATAAAGATCAATATATAAATCACAGCTGAACGTTTGGTGAAAGTTGAAGACAGTGGCACACATGCATGTACTACAGAAATCTCGTCTACACAACATTTATGATTTGGGATGGATAATTACTATCCCAAAGAAGAGACATTGATCATTGATTCATTCGTGAACCAAGTCATTTCAAATAAAAATCAAGAAAAAAATCATAAGAGTTTCCCATGCTCAATTTAAATAAAGTCAAACCTTTCTGTTAAGGTTATCCAAGGGAAACAGGAAAACTGGCCACTGTAGACTGGTGGCCTTTCTACACAGGTTCTACAAAACATTTCTACCTAGAGGGAGATAATTAATAAAGGTGACCACTATAGACAGGTTGCCACTAAGACAGGTTTGACAGTATGAGAAAACATTATAAACAATTACATCAAGACAAGACATCTTTTTCAGTACTACGCAAACCTAAAATGTTATGCTGTCTTGACAGCAGTATTTCTTTCTGAAACTTATTCCAGGGGGAACCTGTATACAAAGACCAATCATCTGCAAATCACTTATCTTGCTTCCCTTGAATGGTCTTTATACACAGGTTTGACTGCACTGTACCTTAATAGAGAATGAATTATCAACAGTGCACACCTGGGGCGGGTCAATATGGTCTCGCATCGAAAGATGATTAAAGGAGATTAAACTGATAGCTGCTTGTGTAATTACCAGTTGGCTATGAACTAACGTGCACAGTGAATATAGAGATTACAAACGGCTATCTGCCTATAGAGATTAAGTACAGGTCTGTGTTTTGAATACGCTATGCAGTAGTTCAGAGCCAGAAGACAATTGAATTTAACACTACATGCAACATACACAGGGCATCGTTGTTCATGCAGCATCAAATTGGCAAGTTCTCCGTCCGCCTTTGCTTCGTACATCGTAAATGAACACAATTATTCTGGTTACATACCTGTACCATGTATATCAAGTGGACAACTTTTTTTGTCACATGTTAGGGCATATAGTTAGACTTGTTAATTCTAAAATTTCATGGAAAAATGCTTAAAAATACATGTAACTCTCTGTCTATACATAAGATATCAAATGGATGGATTTTCAAGTGCGTATTTTGTGCTAGAAGAATCTAATTAACATGTTCATACATACATCAGCACAAAAGCAATCGACCACTACATTTTTACACATGCCTGTTTCTTCAAACTGCACAATCTATTTTAATAATATTAAGGTGAATCAAATAAAAAGGATGATTAAAACAAGGTGACTGATACCTTAAACAAATTAATAATGCAGGTCTAAAGCTTTGAAAATCTTAACTTAGGAAGAAGAAGGAAGAGAAAGAGGAGGAGGGGAAGTAGAAGGAAAGAAAAAAAAAGAATGATGATAATGACGATGATAATAATAATAATAATAATAATAATAAATACCAATAATATTAATGGTAATAATACATTTTTTGTATTGTTTTCCATGGTAAGAGAAGAGAGTGTTCTGTTGAAAATTTGGCGAGTTGAAATCTCTCTATATAGTCACAATATGTTCATAATGAATTAAAAGCCTTGGGATGTTATACACAATGGCATGAAGTTATGAGATTAAAACCTTCGCTTCTCTTAAATGAAATATAAATTGGCATAGATTAATACTTCCTGTCATTTAAAGAAACAATGCAAAATGATGAAACGGTGCCAATGAAAACCTCAATATTGATGCCTCCTTGATACATGTAATACACGTACAGTTATTAACAAAAAAATTATTCATACCTTTACCAAGTTTTATAAAGTATGTGAACAAATGATTCGTTCCGATTTATGTTTCTTGGAAATGTGACATATCAAAGCTTACATCTAAAAGTATTAAACAAAGGCTTTAATGCAACAAGTCCACGTTTCATTCTTGAATTACGAAAAACACAAAATACATCAAATTTACAAGGGGTATGATTAATTTAGTTGATAACTGTACATCTGCCTTAATACTTGGAAGTAACTACATGTAAGAAGGCCTATATAAAGCTATGCATACTTCTGTAAATAGCCTACAGCCCATTGTACAAACATAATTAAGGTTTTTAAAAGTACCACTAGTTATTAATGTATCAGCTCTTGAAGAATTAAACAAGTGGTTAATATAAACCTTGTATAACTGCACAGAGTGGGTCATCTCTATTAATAGAAATATAATGGTGAGTGATGCAAATGACGCAATTTGTATTCTTACACTATTGACTATTCTGCACTAATTTGGTATTATCCTTTCACCAATACTGTAGAGAGTAATATAATGTATACAGTGATTTTTTTTTTTTTGAAGAACATATGTATTAATCCTTGTATATACATGTTGTACACAAGGATATTCAAATTGACTGATTTACGCATTACACAAAAGGGCATGCTTTTGACTATATAAGCAATAAATTGTTCAAGAAATGCAAATATATGCCATATTGTGTGAGTAAATAATCTTGTGTAAAGTGTAAATAAAAATCTAAATTTTTCGATATAAATTAACTTAATACCCACGATGACTGTTATGTAGATAAAGTACATGTAGGTTTCAAATCCAGGGTTAGCAACGTTTCAATTCTAAAATCTAAGGCTTGAAATGTACCAAGAACAAAACAAATAAAATATGTTAGAACCATCTGAAATGTATAGAATAGAACTATACATAAATAATTATCTATACACATGTACACATGCCCTGGTTCACATGTACATTTATCTTAGAATCTCCTTCAGCTGTTCCGTCACAATTTACCGTTGTCTAGATCTCAAAATTAAATAAAAAACAAACTAAGGAAGAAGTGCACATAAAAGTCCTATAATGTGGGTACTCCACCGTAAAGCTATTCAAGTTTCATTTTTTGTAAGAGTATTTGACAAAAGGAATAAAGGGAAATTCCTGAAAGAGAAACAGACACAATTCTAATATTAAATATGTGGTTGACCATATTTCAAATCCTCGACCTGCATGTACAAAGGAAATAATAGAGAAGGGGGAAAAACCCTCATAAAGGTAGAGGTGGCGTGGACGAGTGGATATGTCACCGGACTGTGGATCACAAGGTCCGCGGTTCAAGTCCCACCGCGGCACTAATGTCCTTTGGCAAGACATTGATCTACATTTGCCACTCTCCACCCAGGTGTTAAATGGGTACCGGTAGGATGCGAAAGTTAATGTGGTTTGATTAGCAAGTGGCGCTTGTAAAATGGCGACTGGCTGGAATGCTCCCAGGAGTGGAAAATGTGCATACATTGTGTGCGAGTAAGCATGAATCCGATGACCGGGGTAATAATATATATCTGTAAAGCGCATTGAGAGGGCCTGCGGTCCTGAAATGCGCTATATAAGGACAAACTATTATTATTATTATTATTATAAAACAAAAGTACAAAGGATGTTTCATAGTTATCTCTTTTGGGTGTTCATGGTCTGATAATAAGTGTTGCTTTAAAAGACAGAAAAATATGACAGTAGAAATCAGGAAGTAGTACATACAGTACAATAGTACATGTGCCAAAAATCATACAGTCAAAAGGGTACTCAGCTATGAAATTATTTGAATTCCATGCTTTGTGAGTGAATAAAAGGGTAAGTTCCCAAAATGAGAAAATGAAATATATTAGTCTAACTGAACATACATGTAAGGGCACATTCTTCTCACATTTTTCAATTGCACAAAAATGAAACAATAAAAGGACACCACTGAAATATATACACGACAGGTGCTCCAATCTAGCATGTAATAAATTCTTGATAATGTTGGAGGAATTTGGCAAATAAGATGGGACTTTGAACTCTGTTCTAGTTTGTTCTTAAACAAACGATGATGATCTACCCCACAGACACAAGGAATACTTGTCTACTGTGCACGTTTTCAGTAGTTAAGCTTTTCTTATTCAAAAGAGGGGTCTAAGTATACGTATGATACCAAACCTGAAATAAATCAACAAAATGTCATCTTTAGTAAATACAGAGATTCTAAACTCTGATCATTGCGGTATTGAGCATTTCATTTTTTTCTCTCCACATGAAGACCTCCATGTAATATTTTAACCCATCATGTTACAGTACAGTACATTTATGGTATGGTTACTGAGTAAGGGAAATCATACTCGTTTATGACGGCGATGAAAAACAATAGTTATGGCGAAATAGACAAAATATTTCCTGAATCTTGCTTTCCATAACACAGAGGAAATGAAGGAACATTTGTTTTGTTTTTTGTGGTCTTCTCTTGAAACATGACTTAAGGAAATTATTCATACAACAGACCACATCGGATATTGTACTTTTGGTATCAATCATATTGCCCTATGCTACGAGTAATGAGAGTCTGAGAAGGGATATATTGTTATAACTACATGTACTTGTAAACACTTCCCGAGGCCAGCTTTGACATCCTACAAAACAAAAACAGATTTTAAAAGCAGACAGTGTCATTTTCTACTGAATACAAATGAAGCATATAAAGGGCATAGAATGTTCCATGGACCACACCATGTTTTTTTTCCTACCTGAATGTGTGAATTCATTATTTTCTTATTCAGTCAAACCTGCTTTACATGTAGCTACCACCTGTACAGAAAGACCACCTGTCTATGTGTCTATACAAACCCCTTTTCCTGTTTCTCTTGAATATGGTTTCTCACTGTAAGCTGTACTAAAGGAATCTGTAAATAAAGACCACCTGCCTATAAAGACCTCTTTCCATGTTTCCCTTGAGCAGTCTTTATATACAGGTTTTACTGTATCTGTTTTTAAAAGACCAGATTTAAATAGGGGAGATCTATGATAAAATCATGTATAATGTACTTGTACTTTCTCTGAAAATAAAAGCATCACCAAATTCTCCTTTACCTTTTCAAACTAATGGCCCTGTACATGTATATATTTCGACCTCTTTTCATCCAACTTAAAAGGTTACTATAATAAGTAGAGTAATAATAGCTTCATTGTCTCAATTTCCATTTCAGAGAATCTATGAATCCATAGAAGGTGAAATCTCCCTCAATTTAGTCCTCTTCTTATCCTGCTACCATGTACTTTTCAGAGACAAGTATAAACATTAAACTTAAAATTAAACCTCAAGGATTACCATATTACACTTTCTTTCTTTGACATGTGAATTAATTTTCTGTTGCATACATTATATCATGCATTTTATGGACTAACAAGCTCAATCCATTGTTAAAAGCTGTGATTTGAGGGAATTTGAGTCTGAAAAGTACATGTAGAATTGAAATTTAATGACTTCCCATAATGAATTTTACCCATCCCCCTTTTTTTAATAGGATTGAAAAGAGTATTCAGTGTCCTACATACACGCACATCATTTCACTTTTTCATTGAAGTACATCGTACACGTACCATATGGCACTTTCAGTTGCTGTGTTCTATTTCATCATACATGACGGCTCCCAATGGAATGCAGTCATGTTCTACACGTTCTATTTCCACTGAGCCAACCTTGGCCAAACTTGGCATTGACCTAAGGACTAACACAAAGATGATTCAGTCATATTGCATTCCCCAAGGCAACTTTGCTCGGTTAGATTTGCCTTAGCGACAAGCCACATGACAATGTCCACCTCTATATAAAGACCATTTAAAGTTTACATACATGTAGATGACTTGTTCACATCTAAACTTGCATTAGCAACCTGTACACAAAGACCACCAAAAAGAACCCCCCAAAAAACTTGTTTCTTTAAAGCAGTCTCACATACATTGTAAGTGTGACAATACACAACTCACTTCCAAGTATACTTATACATTAAGTTAGTTACTTTCTCCATCTTCTGTCTCTTCAATCCATATAATCAGATACATTGATTTTCATCACTGTTTTTCTTTTTCCTGCTACAACAACAACAACAACAGAGTTTTAAAACAATGATCAAAGTCAGCTTTGGCTTTCATCGCCACCCCTAATCATTTTACAGAAAACAATTATAATCCCATGCACATGTACTTGAACACACCAAAGAGTAGATTTGCAGGAGTTCTACATTGTACAATGATATCTAATGGCAAGGCACTACTTTCCTGTACATAAATATCAAACCCCCCAAAAAATCACTACCGGTACTTTGTAACAACACTGAAGTTCTACAAAAATGTTCTGTTTTGATAAATTCACGCTTTTTAATGGCAGTTTACTTTTGAAGACACATTGGGTATATTGATGAATGTATTGCTCTTTAAAAGAATAATTTATATTTGTATTGAGACAAAAAAAATGGTATGAATTATTATATATACGGTATATTTTTTTCATATGCTCATCAGATTGTTGTAAAAGTTAAAATCTCGAAGCTGTGTGTAGGGGGTTCATACATTTTCACACATCAATCCTTTGTTTACAAAAATATAAACCAACTTTGAAATGAACTTTGGGTAAATTATTTCTATATATCATATATAATTTCTATAGTCTATTACCTTTTCAGAAGAATATTATTAATTTCACACAGACTGACATTTATTTACCACACAGTACATTGTAGGTAATCACAAACTCATAATTCTCTGACAAACGGAATTGCAAGACACTAGAGTTTGGTCCCAACATGAATCGTACAGCTACACACTTCAATCAAAATTCAAACAGCTACGGAAATTGGGGAAACAAATCATACTTATTTTGATTGTCTAGTATTGTTGGATCATGAGACCAAAAACTCTCCTACACGTGTAGTCATGTACAGATGAAAAAAACATCTCTGCAGCTTATACAATACAGGTAAGTACACCACTGTGCGTCTCCTTTGCATCACACCAACCACTTTTTTTAAACCTCTACACGTAGGTGGTTCTCCCAAACTCCTTCCAATCACAACTATCCGCTTTTTCAGGTGAATAATCGAAAACTTCACTGCTGGAGGGCAGTTATTTTACTTGTAACGTACGTGCGGATCCGAACTTTATATTAAAAAAACACGGGACTGAAGTCTGTAAAATTTTGTCATAAGCTACACCAAAATCAATCACATCCTATGGGTTTAAAAGGCGCAGGTCCATCTTCTTTCTCATAATCATTTGAAAGTTGTCAGAGCAAAATAAAGAGAATTGCAGCAACTTGATTAACAAAGCTCCTTTTCTTTTCACTGTTGAATACTAATTACATGGAAAATTGCTCATGTGATCCGGTTAAATGAGCTTTTTTGAATTATCCATGGTTGAAAATTGTTAATGATTCCCGCATTGAGACGGATAACACAAACTGTAGCCAGCGTCTATCCCTTGCGCTTATGTCTTACAGGTCAGAACTGCTCCCATAATGCATCATTGATGTCAACCTCCATACGACACAACTTTCTGTGGATTTCATTTTTTTTCATCGCAGGATATAAAGGTAACCACCCAGTTGAGATTACAGCGTTTGTGCTTGCTCTTCTCAATCTCATGGTTGATGCCCTTTGAAAACAAGCAGCTCTACCAAGACCATTTGGGTAGATCCTATAAAAGAAAATACCACTTGAATTTTGGTCCTCCATTCTCGAACAGCCAGCATTGGCAAAAATGCGTCTCTGCTGTACTCCTTGATCAACTACAAGAACATTGTCTCATGTCAGGTAACTCGAAAATATCCTTGCAGCATCCTGTATAAGGTGACAGAGCAGCTAATGAATAAATTCTCCACCTCTTCTTTCCATCAAGATTTATACTTGTGGCCTCAGTAGAAGTTCACTGCAGAATGCATGACTTTGACTTGTCCGTTTGGTGGCTGATCGCTTTGGCAAAACAAATGGCCGACATCCACTCCAATTGGTCGGCTTCATTTTCCGCTTGAAGAAAGAAAGTCCGATTGTAGTTCAGCGGCTGGAGTTTGAACACAAACAGCTTTTGGTCCATGACTGAATCAGTAATGTCTGTTCCATCCAATGGTATGCTTTTGTCCAGTGACTGAATGATGAAAACAGGAAAGAGAAAATAATTCAAAGTTTGATACATTTATTTATTTCACCCTCCACATCTTAATGTTTGTTCTGATTCAAATGCTGGGTCCTTCATCATGTACCGGTATACCCACACATCGCATTTCCAGACAGGTTGGTTAACCGAACATGAGTTCACACAGCAATTTTGAAAAAGTTAACAAGCAATATTTCATAAATCTGTGAAGAATTGTGTTGGACATTAATATAAAGGACAAATATCCATGATGGATTGTGCATTAATTTTGGGAGTATTTTTTTGTTTGTTAAAAGGCAAAATTAGACTGTGAGAAGGCTTTCTTTTTGCCCAGTGTCCAGACAGACAACCCCCATCATTAACACTTTGATTTGGAAGAGTTTTCCAAAAACAATAAATAGATTTCAAATGAAAACTGACAGGATATTAAAACACAAATATAAACAGTCCAATATGATTAAATTGTCTCTTTAGTTAATAAATAATTGAGATAATTTACACAGGATTTAATCAGCCTCACTCTCAGATTCAGTGATTTTTATTTAAGCCTCTCTCTCTCTCTCTCTCTCTCTCTCTCTCTCTCCCTCCACCTCTTTTCTCTCTTTCTCTCTCTTTGACTTTAGTTTTAATACACTCCATCTCGTCATCTGCTTTTTCACTTTTGCAATCATTTCCACACTTGAAAAAAGAATAGAAACACTTAATTGAGCATGCACAAATCACATGATCATCACGACCAATTCATCACCTCTGAGTTGTGTCCGTAAATGAGCTCATCCCTCCTCAGTGCGAACCATCGCTTCTTCCACTTTTTGGACACCCGAGATCTTTTCAATAACCAGCCACATTTTGTGTCATCCAAGTCGTAAATATCATGGCTACTTCTTGTGCTTAAAGTGTTGTTCTTGGAGCCTGATGAATTTGATGAAGAACAGGCAGAAGATCTTTCTGAAGCGTGAGAAGAGCAAGAGCCGTTCCTCCCTGGATTGGCAGCCATGGTTGTTTTGGTTTGATCATTGAACTAATATTGCCGGTTAGAAAACGTTTCCACTCCGAGGTCTCGAGCGGATTTTCTATGGTATCCGTAAAGCAGCTGATTAGAATCTGTCAATTTCCCCCTTCCCTTTCATGTCTTCCTTCTCAGTATCAAATAATCGATTCTCTTATCTCTTCTTTTTCTTCTATTTCATCTTAATTATCTTCCCCTACGTTTACTACAACCATCAACATCACCACTACCACCACCACCACCACCACCACCATCATCATCATCATCATCATCATCATCATCATCATCATCTTCATCATCATCATCATCATCAATTCATCATCATCATCAATTCATCATCATCATCATTAGGCTTCATTATCATTTTCTTCTTCAGCAGCAGCAGCAGCAACAACATCATTATTTCATCTCTGGGATTTCATTATCATAATCTTCATAATCTTCATCATCATCATCGATCATCATAGCCATAATCATCATCATCCATGAGTCATTCTCATTAACAAACTAGTAGGCCCTATGTGTAATTTCTCATCCTCCTGACGTCTTGTTCTTCATCTTCTCCTCCTGACTTCTTCCTCTTCTTCTTCTTCTTTTCTTTCTTTCTTCTTCTCTTAATCTTCTTCCTCCTTTTCGTCTTCTCTTCCTCTCATCCTCCTGACGTCTTCTTCTTCTCCTCCTCCTCCTCCTGACTTCTTCCTCATTTATCTTCTCTTCTTCCTCTTCTTCTTCTCTTCTTCTTCTTCCTCGCTTATATCTCATCCTCCTGACGTCTTCTTTTTCTAGCTTCTTCTCCTCCTCCTGACTTCTTCCTCTTCTTCTTCTCTTCTTCTTCTCTTCTTCCTCTTCTTCTTCCTCTTTTTCTTCTTCTTCTTCCTCTCATCCTCCTGACGTCTTGTTCTTCATCTTCTCCTCCTGACTTCTTCCTCTTCTTCTTCTCTTCTTTCTTTCTTCTTCTCTTAATCTTCTTCCTCCTTTTCGTCTTCTCTTCCTCTCATCCTCCTGACGTCTTCTTCTTCTCCTCCTCCTCCTCCTGACTTCTTCCTATTTATCTTCTCTTCTTCCTCTTCTTCTTCTCTTCTTCTTCCTCTTTTTCTTCTTCTTCTTCCTTGCTTATATCTCATCCTCCTGACGTCTTCTTTTTCTAGCTTCTTCTCCTCCTCCTGACTTCTTCCTCTTCTTCTTCTCTTCTTCTTCTCTTCTTCCTCTTCTTCTTCCTCTTTTTCTTCCTCTCATCCTCCTGACGTCTTGTTCTTCATCTTCTCCTCCTGACTTCTTCCTCTTCTTCTTCTCTTCTTCCTCTTCTTCTTCCTCTTTTTCTTCTTCTTCTTCCTCTCATCCTCCTGACGTCTTGTTCTTCATCTTCTCCTCCTGACTTCTTCCTCTTCTTCTTCTCTTCTTCCTCTTCTTCTTCCTCTTTTTCTTCTTCTTCTTCCTCTCATCCTCCTGACGTCTTGTTCTTCATCTTCTCCTCCTGACTTCTTCCTCTTCTTCTTCTCTTAATCTTCTTCCTCCTTTTCGTCTTCTCTTCCTCTCATCCTCCTGACGTCTTCTTCTTCTTCCTGACTTCCTCTCATCCTCCTGACGTCTTCTTCTTCTCCTCCTCCTGACTTCTTCCTCTTCTTCTTCTCTTCTTCTGTGGCTTCTTCTTTTTCTTCTTCTTCCTCTCCTTTTCCTGACGTCACTCAAGTCTTCTTCTTCCTCTCCTTCCAGCTGCCTTCTTCTTCTTCTTCTTCTTGCATTGCATCAAAATAAATGGGGCTCGCTTGGCAAGAGCCGTCACCTGCCCCTCGGCCCATGTTTGTCCCCCTATCGGAGATATCATATTTTACACACTCTCTGCTGAAGCTTTATCCAATAAGTTTTAGAAATATGAATGTGATGTTTTTATCCATTTTTATAATTGTAAGCACAAAAACCTTTATGAGGAGTCCCAAGGCTGCACGAAAATTTGAATAACAATGATTTTTTTACCCAGGGAATCCTCGTCAGTATAAATGCTGTTCTTCCTGAGTTCCCTGCAATTTGTTTACCCGGGCACCCATTCACACCTGGATGGAGAGTGGCAAATGATTAATGAGTCTTGCCAAAAGACGTTTGAGTCGGGCTGGGATTCGAACCCTAATTAATGGTCCAGTGAATGAACCACTATACCATGACACCTCCAGTTTGATTATGAATTCATAACTTTCTTATCAATCGTAAGCTTTTATATTACTTTTACGACTATTTTTGCAGGCCCACAGTCGGGTTGTTGTGTAACTCAAATCACCAAAGTGTGTCGACCATGGTCTTTCTGCGTTTAGCGCCATCTGCGGTGATATTGAGTACAATATTATTTAGATTGTTTCCCCGAAAAGTAAAACTTTTTGCAACAGCATTCGGGCCTTAGAAGTGGGCAAATTTGCCCTAAGTTCTACTGACGGAGTGTGGAAATGGCACAGGCTTATGTTGAAGATACACTGATGGTTCGGCATGAACTGAAACATGGTGAGTATTATTCATTTGCTTAGACAACTGTAAAACATGGTCACTTTTCGGGGCTGTATTCACAGTAAACAGGCAGTGGCCAAGGCCAATAACATCGGTGCAGAGAGTTCGCGCGCTGCATGCACTGGCATTGCATGCACTGTCGTCTGTCTACTCTAGGTCTGTGTTGTTTAATGTGCAGCAGCCTGATCAAGAGAACCGGATCAGGAGCAGTTCTTATTATTTTGATGATTGTAGAGCCTCATTAGTCAATGGCCCTGGGTATTAAAAACAGTGTGAGTCATTGTTGTCCTAACAGCATCACTTTGTATTGACTAGACTATTGGTTAGATTTTCTGATTTTTGTGTGCCCAGGATTCAACATGTTTCAGAAGATGCCCTGCCCCTGCATGGCGGGCCTGGCCCGGGCCTCGTTTATCAGTTGTCACAATGTTTCAATTTTTTGGTCAAATTGTTTATCTTGTCTTTTTTTAAAGTGTTGAAGGATTAACCTTAACGTTTATAACATTGGCATTGCGCAGTGACTGGAAATGGAATGAAAGATTTTTAGTTTTGTGTGATAGAGTAAAGAAGGGAGTTTTTGGCCGGAGGCAGTTTTCGGCCGGTCTGTTTTCGGCCGGTCCGTTGGATGCATGGTAAAATCCTTTAAAATATATTGCATAATAGCATATCACATATCACACACATACAATAACATGCCAGAGTCACCGGAGAACCACATTTGCAATGGAAAATATATCCTTAAATATCACATTTTAGCGATGTAATCGGCGGTCCCGCTACCCGAATCTGAAAAATCGAGTATCTTACGCGTGACTGTAAGGAATATGGGTACCATAAAATGAGCATTATTTCAAGTATTTTTCAGATTTAGAGCCCGATTTAGTGTGAGTCGCAAGCTTTTAAAAGTATCTCATCGCATATATTAAATCAATGCAGCCGGACACCACAGCGCACACACGATATCTCTGTCTAATTCAGATTCCAATTTCTGATCACCGCAGAGGTAGTTTTCGGCACGGGGAGCTCCGGCGTGGGATACCTGCTCCGCCCGCTAGTGCTATAGATCAGCAGGGAAACGCACAGCGCGTGCGCGCTTCCTATTGACTTTGTACATGTGGCCGAAAACTGCCTCGCTAGGCCGAAAACTACCTCCGAAACAGTGGAAATGGAAATTAATATTGTCATGGCAATTCATGATTTTTTTTCTGGGATTCTTTATTTGTTTAAATAATAATAGTATTGGCTTCATGATTTGAACAAAAAAAGATAATAAATAGGAAGTAAAGAGTCCAAAAAAAGGATTTTGCCTTAAGTGGCCGAAAACTCCCTCCTCTACTCTTAAGTCACCACCATGGACCCTAAACAGTTAACTATTAAAGTAAAGAGGTAGTTTACATGAGGTCACAAATACTCAGTGTTTTGAAAAAACTTTCAATACAGCAATAATTGAAAAAAATTTCTATACAGCAAATATTGAAAATGCCTTTTTATCGCACACTTAATGCTTATTCACGTACATGTATTAGGGTGTCTAGACGATTTTTCAATTTTCCCTTTTGGATTGTTTTTCACCATTATGGTTGGATAATTAAAAAAATTATTCACTCAGAATAATATATTTCAAATTTCAAGACTCACCGATGTTTCTATCAAAAGTGACAGCCCCTTCAATTCCCTACAATATTCATCCTCTTTTTTGTCAGAATCGACAAAAAAGACGTACACGCAGAGTTATGTTGTTTTGCTAAATTTAGCAAAACAGCTGAATTGCGCAATATGCATGCGTACGCGTGTTGCTCAACTGCATGCGCAACTCAAGGCGAACGGCAATCCATTGTCTTTAATGGGCACCCACTTCCGGGTCTGTACACACGCGGTCTGATGCGACCCTACCCAAATCAGAGGCTAACGAACGAAAGAGACAGAAATCTTCGGTCTATGGTTTACCCTGACATTTTGTGTGTGTGTGTGCTGACTGCTGAATAAATGGCAAAGGTGGGGGAAGGGGGCAGGGGGGTTGATGAAAAAAGTAGCTGCGTGACAAAGTTCCTACATGTACACACTTCATACATGTACAGTACAGTACATTTTATAAATCTACTCACCTACATGTATTTGTGTTTTAAAAGATACAAAAGTAAAATTCAAGTTCACCGTAAAAACTTGCCTTGAACCACAACAGTTTACCGCGGCATGTGTAAACAAGCCATTGGAAACTCAATGGAAAGAGTCGGAACCAACCTTCCCAGATGGCAAATTTTAGTTTCATCTTAGTTCAAGAATAGCTCTTAAAGCCTCTAATACCACTTTTTAAAATATATATTTGTTTTCTTAAATTGACACTTGATCAACATATATTGATGACTTTGTTTGTACATAGTATACATCATCAAAGATTGCGCATTTTAAGTTAGAGAGTGTCATGTGCCGGGTATGTTAGGACTCAGGGGAAAATTAAGTTTTACACCAAGCAATTCAGAACCTTGTATCAAGAAACAACAGTATGACTCGGTAGCCAAAACCACTTTGGAATGGTAGGTGACTAGGTGTACCATTTAGGCAGTATTGTTGTGAGCTGTATTATTTGCTGATCTGTTTTCTTGATTTCTGGAGAAAAATAAAAAATTTGTGTAAAACAAAATTTCAAGTCGTTTTTAGAAATACAGTTCACTCTGCATAACTCAAAGTGGCTCAAGTTGAATTTTCTCTAATTCAAATCAATATTTTTGACCAAACTATGCAAAGCAGGTGTTATTTACACTTCTATATGTAAGTGGAATTTTGCATTTTAAGTAAATCTATGTTTTTTTTGCAGTCCTAACAGATTAGACTTTAATATATGCAGAGATAACTGTATTGTCAGGAAGAATCTGACACTCATAACCTTGTTAAGATCTGTAGTACCGTAATAAGATACAATGTATAATAAATGAAGGGTTCTTATTACTTGTACATCTTGTAACATCACACATAATACACTTTAGTAGAAGTACCAGTTGGAAATTAATTATATTTAGTGCTTCAACTTTTAAAAACTAATGATTTTACTATTCCTTGTTCGAGTTATTTTAAACTTCAACTAACTAACATTTGTGTCTCTAATTTAGTTTCTCCTGTTGAGGCCAGCATTGTATGAAGTGTTCATTCCCCTTAAATCCAGTGCTCAAACCTGATATCTTAATTTAACTTTTTAGATTCTGACTCATCTCATGACCAGCCATTATGCTTTTTGGCTTTAGAGTATTGTTTTTGTATTTGTCTGTTCTTTACTTTTATTCTTGCCATAAGCAGAACTTAAACAAAGAAATGCCTTTCAGTCCTATTCAAATGAAGGACTAGTTCATGGAACATATATATCTATTTATGATTATGTGAACATTGTATTTTGGTGAAAAAAAGGAGGGGGGGGGGAATGTGTAGGGTCTTCTAAAGACCACAATGTTGACAATTCCATGTAATAGAGTAAAAACGAAAATTTTGATGAATGTGTTCACAATTGTTTATATTTCCTGTGGTTTACTTTACCACTTGATTGGATGTATCTTTCCTTTGTCCTAAGTTTGAAGCATATAGACTGCATTTAATGCACCACATCAGTTTTGTTTGCTCTCATGTATGAGGACATAAATTCATGGAACCAGAATGAAGTTGCACAAAAAGACGTGTCCGGAACACAAAAGGCATAATAGTTTGTTCTATTTGCTCATTGGAATTTTTCTTCTTCTAAGTAACATTAAGCCCAACTGAGATGGTAAATGTAATACCAGCTCCACATCTTAACAAAGTGGGTCTACATGTACCTCTGTGTGATAAAATTATAATTTAAACAATTATATGCATTTTGCATTCCGGACGCGACTCTTCATGCCAGTACATTTCGCTGAGCTTCCTAAAACCCTTTAGCATCCTCGAACAAATGAACGAACAAACAAACAAAAAGTAACTTTTATGCCATGCCTTGAGTTAGCACTGAGCTTCAGAATATGCATAAACATTAAACACTGGACTAGTTTGTATTAGATCCTTGCTTGGTACATGTACATGTACATGTAGTTGGTACTGTAATAATCATTTTTGTACATTTAAACATACAGCCCATTGGACAGCCATGATATTTGTCAGAGTACTGAACATACCCACTTTTTTAATTGAAGGTCTTTAAAAAAAGTACAAATCAAGGAGTAGCTAGAAGTAATTTCTTTCACAGTTCCAACAAAGCCCCTCAGGAATTTACTCTGGATTGGCAGAAAGTTTGAGTTGGTTAAATAAAATTTGACCTTAATAGAAAGCAGATTAGACAGGTGCTCTAAAAGAAAGCAGAAAAATCAGACAAGCAGACTGGCAAATAGTTTGAAGGAAATGGGACAAAAAATAAGAATTTATTTATTTTTTAAAAGTTGTAATCGGCATACGTAGGCTCCTACAATGTACGGGCACTTCAAATGGGCAGAATCTGTATTATGTGTATTTTCACTGTGACATACATTAGAGCCAGACAACTTTACCATTTGTTTCAACTTTCAACACACAAAGGGACAGGAGGGTCTTTTCTTTTTAGAGGACCTATAATAACATGCTATCCATAATAATTTTTGAGAGTACCGGTAGTGTCCCAAGGGCGAATGCACTTAAGAGAAAAAAAAGATAATGATACTCTTGTACACAACAAACAAGAGAGTTTCCCTTGACTACTCACAATCCAGTCCACTGACCTACTTGCCAATTTGAGATTCGCATAGAATTAGTGATCTCATATATTCAAACTTTCATAACTCTCTTATTATTGGTCCAATTTATTTAAAACTTTCGCCATGCTGTTTCTCTTATTTTTTCTTCTTTCATACAAATGAACTTTTAATACCCCTTTCAAACTGGCCTGATTTTCATCAGATGCATCCGGACGCATCCGATGAAACGGCCACTATGAATGGTACAGAGGAGAAAAAGCTGATAGAATAGCCGATGAAAAGAAGAGAAATAGGCGATTAAATTCTCCTGCTCAAGAGCAGGAGAAATTCTCTTTCTATCGGTGTGACACCGATGAAACAGCCACTGTGAATGCGTTCAGGAGAAAACACTGATTAAAAGACCGATGAAAATGGTCAACGGTCGCAGTCACGCGCGCTTTATCGTAACCAGCTGTGTTTGTTGACTTTTTTTGAACATGCTGCATGCTAGCTAGAAGGGGCGCGGGCTTAATAATTGCGCAATAATTCTTCACTTCCGGCAAGGGCTCGCCACAGCGAGTGAATTTCACCCACAAGTATGAAAAGGACAGCAGGGAAAGCGGCGGTTTCACCTTTGTTTTACATAAGGAAAATTCAATCGGTATTTTCATTACTCCGATAGAACCATTATGAAAGGGGTATTAGTTCTTACGAAGGTTGGATTGAATGTTTAGGAGAATTGTATATGCTTGGAGGCTATAATGGATAGCTTCTTTTCACACTGTCAAACGTATACCATATATTCCTGGTATTTTTCTGATCAGGTTATTTCCCTCAAGTCATCAATTATGAGAACATTTCCCTGATCAATGGAGGGGTGTGAAATACATTTAGCATCTTCTTGTTTCAAGATTTGTAACATTTAAGTGTGTGGGAGGAGTACTCATGATGGATGTAGCTTTGTAAACATGCAGGTGCTATGCTGTGAGATCTCTAGAACCCAAGGACATTTGGCATTGTGCAATGAAGGATGATCTAAGATCTTGGATAAGAATCTCTGTTGTGTTCTATTATTTGTTGCATATGATTGATTTTGTGACCCTTGCAGTCCTTTCAATTGGCATTTAATGGATTGCATTGTATGCCAATTGCCAAATATCTGCGCACTTACTGTACACAAATGGATTGCTTTTCATAGAAGGATCTACTAAATGATACCCCTGTCTTATTCAATGCCAACTAGAATCGTATATGGACTCAGTTTTGGGGCAACACTTAAAGGACAATCCAATCTTTGTTATTAGTTTGTTTGTATGTTTTTATGAAAGCAGAAAAGTAAGAGAAACAGAATAGAGAAAGTTTCAGATAAATCGGACCAATAATAATAGAGTTATGAATGTTTAAAATATGAGATATACACCTGTATAATAATGCTAATCTCAAATTTGATCAATAGATTGTGATGTACATGAAGTTTTGGACTGCTCCCCTGTTTGTCGTGTACAAAAATATATAATTCATAATCCCATTTATACAGCCAAAACACCATTTTGAAAAATCTTTGATTTTGTGGACTACCATTTACACTGGAAAAACCCATTAAAAAACGTTAAAGTTTGCTCACACCGATTTTTAAGTGAGTAGTGCGTATGTGCAACTCGTCTGTGCTTTGCATGCGTTAGCACGAAAGCGGTGAGAGTCACGTAAACAAAAATCGGTATCTTACAGAAGTTTGCATTTACACTGCAAAAATCGGTGAAACTTTGGTAGGCGTTTAAAAAAAACACGCTCCAGAGGTGGATTTGTCGATTTCGATTTTTCGTTGTTCGGTGAAACTTCGGAATGTGAGAAGAATCTGAAGATTTTTGGTTGCAGTGTAAATGCAGCTAAATTTTGTTTTTCTCCTCTTCTAAGTGCCTTCTCCCTTGGGGCACTCCTCAAACATGTGTGAAATATTAGTATACATGTATGTAGGTTCTTTGTAAATGATCATTTGAAACACCAAGGGGAAAGTTGTCTGGCACTACATTACAGTGACATTACCGAATCAGCCAGTTTGAAGTTCCCCATATGTATATAGTGATTACAACTTTTTTTTTTAAATCCATAACTTTCTCATTCTTTGTCCAATTTCTTCTTCTCTGATTTTTCTGCTTTCCTCGAGAGTAGTTTTGCTATCAAGGTTGGATTCCCCTTTAAGGTCAGATTTCCCTTTGAGGTTGGATGCTCCTTTAATGTTATACACGTACATATAGATGTACACATGTAGGTAGCAGCAACAGTCTCTCTTTGTCAGGCTGGATTTCTGACTCGCTTCCAGAGGAAAGTTAAGTGTGAAGAAGGTTCAAACTAGAAGGGAATTTCCCTAATATGAATAGCATCCTCACTGCTGAATGGTGTGCAAAATATCTCCATTTGAATGCACCTTTGTAGCATACATGTATATTTAAAACCCCTCTAAAGTGTTGGGAGCCCCAAATTTGCCACAAGTTGATGGCATAATGTGAAAGAGGGTGTCATCTAACTATCTAAGACACACTTCACTTCAAGATTTTTCCCCAAAAAATGTGTTTGAAGGCAAATATTAATAAAAGAATACATAATTTGGGTTTTCGGTTGTACGCAGAAAACCTAAATTTGTATTCTTTCATCAATATTCGATTTCAAACACATTTGTTTTGAAAATCCTTGCAAAAAAGTGTCTTAAATGACATCCTCTTTCACATTATGATATAATTTAAGTGAAATTTTGCCATTAAATTGTTGGGGCTCCTAACACTTTAGAGGGGCTTCAAGAGGTTGGCAGAAAAAAGTAAATGAAAAAGCATGGGATGGATAAGGGATGGCCTCGTGTGCAGACCATGGACACAAATCTGTATTGCAGATATGGTGTACTCTGGCAGCTTGAGATATTAAGTGCAGTGCTCATGAGTTTTAGTGTGGATGGTGTCGGGACCCATATAAGTCCTCTCTGCAGAGCTGCTCTACATGTATATACCCACTCCGGACCTGCTTTTTCGGAGTCACTCTACGGCTCCAAACCCCCTCCGGACTTTGACTGTGTAACCGTGAATATGGAAACGGTACACAAGTGTTTTTTTTCATGGATGGGTGTGAAGACACGAGAGTGCTAGGTACAGTACATGTAGCGTCAGTATCGCTGGAGTGATGAACTGGACTAATGCCAGATTGTCTGGTTCATAGTGGAAATAGAAAGGCACAGGAGGCTTCCCACTAGTGTGCAGGCACAAACCCTGGTCAGTCGTAAAGAGAGTCTGCACTATAAGACTACCATAGGCCATGTACTATAGCTGCTCCTGACACAGGACACAACCAGTAGGCAGCTGGGCTAGGCTTCTCTCAAGGCACAATGATTTTTGATAAAGTGTCAAATTAGGGTCTGTGCTTGCAGACTAGCTTCCCACTGTCTAATGTTCATTTGGGTCACTCTTGATTAAGAATGGCTCTTCTGTAAGGTTGTACATGTACCTAGAAATATTATCTCACAATCGGCTCACACTCACAGAGGAAGCTATAGTGTTATGTTAATAGACTTCTGCCCTGACAACCCAGAGTTGTTGTGGGAGAACAAGAGCTCTGCAAACAAACCAGGGCAAAATAAATAGCTCAAAAATGACAAAATCCATAGGAGCAGAGAGCTGTTTAGCTCTGGAAAGCTCTAAAGAGCTCCAGTAAACCACCAAATGGGTCATTGGGGAAAGAAAATCTTTTGAAATCTAGGTTATTAAAGTAAAAATAAAAGATTGCTGAGGAAATATCTTGTGTGTACTTTATATGTACGCAAATCCTAACAGCTCCCATTAACAAAAAGATACATTATTTTTACACTGGTGCAAACCATTCGTAATGTGATTTGGACCTATATTCAAAACAATGCATCATCTATCGACCAGACAGACAAGGTCATGATAGAGGTCAAAGTTTACAACATACATGCAAATTGCATGGAGAAGAATTTACCATGAAACCTGATTACATTAAATGCCAGAATCCTACAATAATAGAACGTGCTAATCCATCAAGGATGATGTGTCAAAACATAGCCGGCCAGGGATGCTCCTCCCTGATCTCCCAAGGGCAACATGCCCCAGGCCCCTGGCGCTGGTACAAAAAAACCCCGGAAGCCCCTGGAAAGAGATCGTGGCAATTTTGTCTCTTGTTGGATATAACTGGTCACTCGATCCCACACAGTCTACATTGTGGCAAGACCCTGGAAGCATACAGACAATAACGCTCACATGCAACCCTGGGAAAGTTAGGTGCTTTCCTGCTGGCTTGTTCCGTCTCTCTCTCTCTCTCTCTCTCTCTCTCTCTCTCTCTCTCTCTTCTGTGTGATAGCTTGCACGTACTGCATGGCTTTTACACAATCATAACATGTACCTGTATGGATTGTGTGTAACTGCATTATTATGCTTGTTAATAGATGATATCGGGAAATATTGGCGAGTAGAGTGTATTGTTCAAATGGGATCATTCAGAAGTGTTTTATTATTATAACACTGTTCTATTATGAAATGCAAACCTTGACATGCTGGTCGAGTATTTTATGTAACCCATATGTTTTTGAATTGCGCAATAATGCAACCTCCACATGTAACATACATGTACATGATTGTTATCATTTGGTTGTTTATTCTAACCCTTCAATATCATCGTATTTGAGTGCAGATCGTAAGGTGTGACAATTGTTAGATGTTCATGATAGCACTTTTCATTTATTTTTTCCTTGAAATGAAGCTCGACCTTTGTGGTGCCATGAAAATTTGACTTGCTGAGCATGTACGCAACAATGCAACGCAAACACATTTCATACAGGATGTTGTTCACTTAGTATTATCATTGATTAGGCAACCTGAATTGGGTTGATAAATGGTTATTAACCATCATGTTTGAAGTGCATTTTCAGGTGCATAGAGATGGCAACATTTAATGTACATATCCATGTATAGTGCTGTATAAGTTGAGTACTCATATTCTTGTTATCAACTGTTGGGTTTAATTGAAACAAATCTAAAGACCTATTATTCCGGGCTCTGTCTTATAAAGAGTTGATATTGATCGCAACTTATTTGCCATCGATATCAATCACAACTATCTACATAAGAGATAGGGGACTGCAAACTTGCGATGGATTACTGGACTTGCAATTCATTTAGATCAATCGCAATTCTTTATAAGACACGGCCCCGGGTGTGTGGAATTTTGTACAATAATGGAACTTGGTTTCAGTATTAATGAAAAACTACTTGCACAGGAAGTTGAGACAAAATTTCCCGGATGTTTCTTGTGAGATATCACGAAAACAACTACATGTATACTGTTTATTTCGAATACACAGACAAATTCCCAAATGCTCTGAAACAGTTCAGGTCAAGGTTATAAAACTGATTATTCAATATATGCCATGTGGTGTGAAGCAGTGGCTCTTCACTGTGGAGGGCCCGTGCACAATCGCAATCCCATCAGAAATATTGGTCAGTACTCTGACCACAGCCTGATTTTCACTTGTATGAAAGCGATATGAATGAATGAATGAAAGTATATTAGATGCTAGTTTTCATTAGGCCTATACATTTGCATTAAATACATTCTTTGTATATTAATGCAACTACTGTGTAATGTGCTGCTGTTCGTGGTATTGTTTGAGGCACTTGTATCGCAGGAAAGTCTGTTCCACATGACACTCCTAGTGCTCCAGAATAAGTTGCTGTAATATGGCTTAGCACTAGGAGGCCTTATTCGGATATATGACGCAGCATTACTGCAGCATCTTTTGTTTTTTTATTTTGTGATGATGTAAAGTGTAATACAAATCCCATTTCTGTGTCTTATCAGACAGAGCTCAGTGAATATGTGCAGGACCTTTGTTGCATGCAGTTGAAAAAAAAATTGCCATTCACGTATAACGTAATAATTTTGTTGTTGTGTGTGTGTACATGTATGTTTCTTTTGCGGCGGTTCACCCCATTATCTGAACAAGCCGAAATTCCTCTACTAGGTACCAGTTTATTATAATCCCGGGTGGAGAGTGGCAAATATACCTGAATGTCTTGCTAGCATAAGGACATACATGTACATGTACACTGTATGTGCCCTGCAGGGGCTCGAACCCATGACCTTAGCATTTCCTGTCAAGTTTTCAAACCACGGAACTACCACACATCTACCTCACATACTGTGTATGAGTCCGTCTTTAAGATTATGGCCCCTTTGTGACCCACAAAACCCCTACTGTACATGTAAATGACCCCCTCCCGTTCACTTTTCTATTATAGTAAATATAATAGTCACAAAAATGTATAAAGTGTATTGGTAATTGGTTTTCATCAAAGTCTTCTATGTGTAAATGACCCCCATGTTAACTTTTCTAAAGTAGTAATAGGGTCTACATGTAAGTGTATTTGGTAATTGATTTTCAACAGTCTTTTATTTACATATACATGTAGTCTGAGCTTTCAATGTTTACCAAATACTGTACTAGGGATTATGATTGTATATTTAATATAGTATTGGTGATATTGATTGAGATTGAAAAAAGGTCTTTATACCAATGTTTCTGCATTGATTCTACTTGTTGCCAGTGCATGTCCATCTACACTTTGCTAGAACTTTATGTCTGCTTTTAATATCCATGGTTATTGTAGATTTCAGGTCAAATTCCTTCACAGTTTGAAGCTATCATGCCTCTCTTAAAGACCAGTTCAAACATGTACAACTACACCTGTATGTCTTCAAGTTTTCTACATGTTTATTGTAAAATGGTGACTGGGACCACTCTAAAACGTGCCAGTTGTTGTTTGACGGACATACATTGTACATATACATTATGTACATATGTAGCTACCAACAACTAATAAAATTAACCTGCATTTCATCTATTGACATACAATATTTTGTAATAGGTGAATATAATATTTCATTTAAGCATCCATAACTTCGAAATACATTTATGAACTGGTCTTTTCACACGTAACACATTCCTTACCTAGAAGGAAGAATGTCATATAATATTACATGTATCAGGTTTCCAGGGGCTTTGCTAGTAGTAGTATTGGTTCCCATGGCAACAATGATTTAAGGTTGTTTATCTGAGTGTGAGTGTGTGTGTAGGAGTGCCCCACCCATCTGTTTTGTCACAGGTGTGGTGAGCTCACACAAAGCGTGTGCTGTGGGAATAGGGCCATCACACAGGAAGTGTTTGTTTGTATCAGTGTCATGTGTGAAGTTAAGTGTGGCCTGGTGTCAAGGATGAAATTATTATTATTTTTTTTAATTCCCCACCCAATTAAAAGTATTTGGAAACATTTTAGAGTGAAAGATGTTGTGGTTTCTGCTTTCTGGATGCACATTCTTTTCCTGTAGAATTTTTTTTTTTCTTCTTCTATATACATGTGTAGGTAATGTTGACACAGACATAGGGACATGTAGACATTGAGAGTAAAACAAATATAGAATGTAAATGTAAACATACATGTAGACAGACAGACAAACAGACAGACAAACAGACAGGTACCCAGAGTCCCAGATGTAGATATAAGACAGGTGGATCTCCACAGGATAGTCTGTGATCTGTCCAGACTGATTTGAGATATGTTGTTGTATACCGGTAGATAAAAAGAAATAACAAATTCTACCCTCATACTTGAAACCCCCAGAATACACTTGTGGTTTATTGTTGTTGTCATGTGTAGGGTCTTCTAAAGACCACAATGTTGACAATTCCATGTAATAGAGTAAGTAATTAATTTTGATGAATGTGTTCACAATAGTTCATATTTCCTGTGGTTTGCTTTGTGATTGACTGTATGATTCCTTTGTTCTAAGTAGGCAACATCCTCAAACTTCAAAGCATATTTGCATTTAATGCCCTACATTAGTTTTGTTTATATGAGGACATAAGTCCAAGGAACCAGAACTGAAAGTTTAATGCATTTTCCATGAAGAATGTAAAATGGCAAAGATGGGGGAATTGATACAAACGGCTTTTTAAGCTTAAAATAGCCTGGGTTGTTAAAGAAAAAATGAATAATTAGATTTATTTTCTTCAGCAGCCATTTTATTGAGAAACTCGTAGCTAAACTAAATGTAGTTGCACGAAAATACGTGTCCGGAGCACAAAAGGCATAATAGTTTGTTTTATTTGCTCATTAAAAGTTCTTTTTTAACATATCCGAATGTAAGTTTAGGTAACATTAAACCTAATTGAGATAGTACATGTATTTACCAGCTCCACATCTTAATCATCATCGATGGGTGTCTACCTCTGTCTGTTGAAATTAGAATTTCAACAATTATGCATTTGGCATTCCAGACGTGGCTGATATTAATTTGGTTTTAATAGAAGCAGAAAATGAGAAAAGGGTCCCTGAAAGTTTGAGCAAAAAAACGATAAAACGTAAGAAAATTTTGAATTTTTTCGAAGGTGCAATCAATCACACACAAATTGGTTAATTGGCAACTCTGTGACGTATTTTGTGAGTTCCCCTCTCATTTCCCCTGTACTAAAAAACTTCAAAAATTTGTATTTTCCCTTAAGAAAATTTCAATCATACAAATATATTTTTTATACAACCTCTGTATGAAGCAAATCTATTTCGTCCTAAATAACTAAGAAAATGAAAGTTTATTAAATTTTCTGTACAGAGCAAATTGGAGAGGAGCTCGCAACATGTGTCAGTGTTGCAAATTTGCAACTTTAAAAATTCATAACTTTCCTATTTTTAATAGGATATTGCTCAAATTTTCACTAATTTGTTTCTCTCATTTTTCTGCTTTTTTATTAAAACAAACTTAATATCAGGGTAGACTTTCCCTTTGAGCATCCTCGAACAAGCAAACAAGCAAAAAATAACTTTTATGCCATGCCTTGAGTAAGCATTGAACTTAAGAATATCCATAAACATAAGACAGTTTTTGTATAATGAGTGATTGATTTTTGCCTGCAAGTCTGCTCCAACACACTTGATATACTTATTCCATGCAATATCAATATAAATTGATTTACTGCCTTGCGCTGAAGGCTCCAAAAGCTATAAATAACATGGTTCAATAACATGCCATTGTGTTGATAATGTCTTCCTATTTTTGTCTTTATTTCTTCTTTGTGATTGTAGCTAACCTAACAGGACATGCAGAGAAGGTGGGGCGAGAGAACTTTGAGCTCTTGAAGGTGTTAGGAACAGGAGGTAAGACATACATACAGAACAGCTATCATGGCATTTCAGTCAACAGCCCTTATTTGTAAGCCTTTGTTTCAGCGTATTTAACCACTCACTCAATCATTCCACATTTTGTGGTTTGGCTCAATCACTTATGGATTCAGAGCCCCCCACACAAAAAAAGCCAGATGCATGAGTAGAAAGGGCAAACATTTCTGCACACGTCGCTGCATCCATATTGTTTCATGACTATATTGCGTTTGATGCCAGGAATTAAAAAAGAGGAAAGTAAATTTTAAAACCCTTAAATTTGCAATAGGTTGACAGACTAAAAATCATTGTTTTTCAATCAAAATTGGCTATTTATACAATATTTCCACATACTTGCCCATGTATATTGTTTTCAGAGACATTACATTTTATTTCAACAATGTAGCAATAAAAGGAAAAATATTATTGTTGCCAATTTGGCAAACAACATGTGATCAATTAGCCCTAAAAATAAATCCTGTCCTATGGAAATGTGATTGCATAGTGAAAGAAACTGAAAGCAATTGGAAAAAGGATGGTTGTGTAATACATGTACATAAAGAATATTATTACCTATACAAGGCATTTTAATAGCTGCTAAATAAAAAGTTGTTTTTTTGCACGCTGCTCCGAATATGAAACCGGAGCGGGCAATATTTGCTATATTGCCCTCTTCTGGGTTTTCCAAGTAGACCACTGTACTAAATCAGAGGGCAATATTCTGCCATATTCCAATCCATACGCGCAGTATTGTGTAGGCATTAAAGTGTACGCGCAGTAACAATTTACGTCACAATTACATTTTCATACATTTTCATCTCTGGACAAGAGTAAAGGAAATAATGCATACATGGTGAGTAAAAATGATGCTTGATACCAAATTTGTATATCATTTGTTTAAAAAAATGCCTTGTAGAGGGGGATAGGTAATAATAATTATATTGACAGGGCTCTTTCAGGGGATATCAGAAATATTGACCAAGCTAAGACCATATTGCCCTCGTCTTTGACTCGGGGCAACATGATCTTAGCTTGGTCAATATTTCTGATATCCCCCTCAAGCCCAGTCATTATAATATAAATGTGTATTGTGAGATATTGAAATCACAAAAAACTATAACGATATGACCAAACCTTGCTGATAACCATCAGTAAAGAGAAGCACTGGACACAGTTATGGATGTGCGGGACTAAGTCAGACATGTGACATCACAAACGGTCCAAACTTGAGAAGTGTTTCTAGTCACATTTGAAATTTGAAAGCACATCAATAGCAATATTGTTCATGTGACATTGCTACTTCTATATATATCCATGAAGGAATAAACAAATAAAAAATGCTCACAAATTACTTCTAATCCTTACCAGCACTCACTTTTTACCTGTAAAGGTATGAGGTTTAGAAATAAAACTATTATAGAACTTGAAGAGAAACTTATTTAAATGTTACTACAAAGTTTACGAACCTTATTATGAGGTTGTATGGGTAGACCAGTGAAGAAGTAAACACACTGTTTGGAACAAGGTACATGTACGTATTCACGGCTCAGTAGAAAAAAAAACACTCTTGTCCTTGTTTGCTTGTTACTCAGCTTGTTAAACATTTTTCAAATCTGCAGAATTAGTATATAGGCATTTCATTTGTAGTTTTTAAAACAAGTTTTGTTTGTTTCTGTTGCAACAAAATGCTGTCAGAAATCGAAACAGTGAAAAAAATACACGGGGGCTCGGGGCGAATTAGCCCCCGAAATGCTAAAAAGAGCCCCCGAAATGCTAAAAAGAGCCCCCGAAAGTCATAAAAGAGCCCAAAAAAATTTGCATAGAGTTCAATGCAAAACAAATTAAAGAGTGTTATTTTCATGCAAGCAAGCTTGAAAAGTAGCCCCCGAAATTTTTAAAGTATTTTTTTCCCTGACTCAAAATTATTGACATGGTAAGAATTTTCCTTGCTGTAGAGTAATATTGTTATACTTGTTAGCATGTTTCTTTGAAGAAAAAATTGATCACCAGAATCCAAGACTGCATTCGATAGCCCTTTCAGACTATGGGAAATTTATATGAAAATCGTATAAAGAACGTTGATAAAGATTCATCGTATAGCGAAAGGAGCGTACAGACTAGTAAAGAATATTGAATAAAGAAATTAAGAAAAAGAGGTCAGTTGACATGACAGCTGGGCAATCGTTAATAGTGTGTACTCATGATCAGCCCCGCCCAGTTATACGATTTACTTACGATTTGACGTTCAGACTAGAGCGGGCCATGATTCTTTATCAAGTTTTTGTTCTAAATAATGCTCAAACAGGCGTTTCTTTATACGACGTATAGCTATTTGATGACTTTTTGTAGTCTGAACGCAAGATTAGTTGTGAGTGTCCATTCGTTCTTGGTCTGTACATGTTTTATGTCTTAATTTGTGTAGCTCTGGGCAATGTCAACCAGGTTGGTGTTGTTGTTGTTATTGTTATGATTCATTTAGTGTCCCAGACCTTTTACAAGTGACAGCATCAGTCGCTAGTCCTCTCTGTTGCAAATTTATTCCACACCTGTTATTGTTTTGAGGAAGTCTTCGAGGAAACATTCAAGGTGAAGGATGAATTAAAGCTAGAACTAGAAATGCAAATTAAATGTAGTCGTGATGTTTATACTACAGCCAAGTTTACAGAAAGCTAATGTTTTGGGGAAGTTTCACGAGGCCTTGGAAGTGGTTCAGATTCCTAGTTCCTTGTTCTTGCCAGCCCTTTGTTTTTATAATCCGAGGCAATCTGAAAGGCAATCTGAATTTCAAATTCATCACTGTATTTTTGTTCAAGATCTGGACGAGAAACTGCATGTAGTGTGCAGAATTGTTTTGGTGATATGTACAATTGTACAGGGGTTCTTCTATTAAAATTCAGAGTACCTTTGATGAAACTTAATTTCTAGATGAATCCTAGTCTTCCAGAAAAAAATCATATTCCTTGATTTTACTGGAATATTCCTACAAGGTAAAGTGGAATTTTCTAATTAGCTGGGGCATCAAAACTGAAATAATGAAAAACATGTTCACTTTCAACCAAACTGGATTCTTGTGTTTTAGTCTAAACATCATGATTCCTGTATTTCAACTTTTTATACAGTATACCATACCCTAGCATGAATGAAGCCCATTCCCATCCAGTGTTGATCAATCAAAAATGATCAGCTTAGGTCAATTTAGAAGGATGTCCTGCAAGTTTTGGAAGGTTGTCCAGTTGTATTATGAACACAGCTCTGGCTACGAATGCCCTATGAAGTGTCTGAGATCAATATGTGCTTACAGTGCCACCTCTCTTGATAGACATGTACATGTATGCATCCAACTTTTGAAATACTAATTAAATACAACTGCATGTATGTGGATTAAAGTTAGTCATTTTGGTGTATCATTGAACCATTATGTAAACTGCCAAAACAGTGCCAATACATACATGTACAGTACAATATACTGTATACATTTTTAACATGTTTTAGTAGCACAAAATATTTGTTAAATATTTGTTAACAGCCTTATTTATCTAGTTTGAGTATTCAAAATTATGTATTAAACAATGTTGAAAATATTAAAGGGAGTATTTTTTTGAGCAATTATGTAAAGCTATACATGCTTGAATATGTCTTGTCCAACTTAAAGGATACTGTACATGTATATGCCAAATAAATACCCGTATGTAGAATTATTATGGTGAAAAATGTAAACAGAACTTCACATTCCTTTTAGTGCATTTGTGTACGCTCTTGGCAATTTGTAAAGACAGATGGTAATCTATATGAGTCAAAACTACCTGATCAAAACTACCTGATCAAAACTACCGGACCCTAAAACCAACATAATAGATATTAAAATGAATTTTTCATCTCCCCTTCCTTCCTTTACAACAGTATCATGCTCTCCAATGCAACACCCACGTACTGTACATGTCCCTCCCTCTTGCTTTTGTTAATAACCGAAGTGAGATTTCTTGGAAGAGCCCTGTTGCCGTGTCACTCACCTTTCATCTAACCTTTAGTAACCCCGTATGGGTACAGGCGGCAATTCCGGGAAGTGTTTTTTCATATCTGCCTCGTCAATTACCCTTAATGTCCCTCATATAGACAAATATCAATCATGATATTAATGAATTGGCACTTGTCTGAAAGGATGGAGTACCTGTACCTAAATGTGCGTGTATTGTGTGTACCGGTATGCATCTATATGTGTGTACTGTACATGTACATGTAATTAATTTGTAAGTTTATGGATACCCCATAGAGACAGTGCATTATCGAGAGAGAGAAAAAAAAGTTGGTGAGTGAAGATAATTTGTTGGACCAGGTACATGTATCTGTATAAACCCAACAACCTTTTATTTCGGCTCAGTTACAAAGTATAATTCGATGGAACTTTTTGCACACTTTCCAATCAATGTATTGAGATTAATCAATTTGAGAAGAAGAGGAGGGTAGATGTCATTCTTTATTTGATGAGAAACTGGGTTTTTGCAATTGAAAAAAAAAGAATACAAGACAAACAAACAAGACAACGATACCGAGCAAACAACATCCCTCTAAAGAATATGATCTGCTTAAAGCAAGAAGAGCATTTATCAATATTATTTTAAGTAGACTTAATGTCCTTCTGGCTCTTAGCAGATGATATATATATATATATATATAATAGTAATAAAATATATTCTGATGTTTACTATAATATGTCCCTTGGATATTATCTGATTATCAACAAATGCAATTTCTATAGATCTCATTACAATTTGTAAAGAAATAATGAAATTTTCTAGAGGGCATCTTCCAATCTAAATGGATGGTTCGAGTACCCGGGCATTTATGTTTATTGTAAAAATTGAAAACAAGTCCTCAAGAAAAATGACCTGAAATTGATCACTCCCTAGATCGTCCTCTTTTGAAAGGTAGCAGCAAAGAAGGGGTCACAAAGTTTCTAGAAAAAACACTGCAGGCAAGTGATGATAGAAGTGTACATGAACATCCTGCATGACTTTTTTTCCTTTACAATCTGTCGTACACATCTCCATTTCTTTGTTTACCCGTACAATTCCTTTTTAGAAAGCCACACAATTTAGTTCTTACTATCAGAGATACTGTTATATCTCTGGGTTAATAGAAAGAAGAAAAAAATCAGTCTTTACAAAAAGATAGATTTTTTTCCCTTGATGGAGAACAAATTCCTGTGGTAAGGATAGTTTTCTGATAGGTTTTTTATGAACCCATAGATCAAGGTCAATTAAATTCAGTTTATTTGGCATCATAAAAGAATTACAAAACATAAGTACAGAATACATAATAGGCCAGGACCTCTAAGAAGCAACTTGTACTTGTAAATGAGGCTATTATCAAGGTAACCACAATATTAAATTAAATTGCAATAGAAATAAAACTTACAAGGTATATATGTATATGTATATTTAGAAGAAAGAAAAAAAAGACAAGACTCTTTATTTATTTATTTTTTCTTCATGAAACGATGTATTAAACGTAAATGTACCTTCAAGCTTAGATGAATGCATGACAAAGTCTCTCTATCTTTCTGTCCTTATTTCAATTTGATCTTCCCCTCTCTTTTTTCTTGTCGTAAACTTGTGATGAGTAGGATTCACAATGTTACAGCTAATTTCACCAACCTCCATCGAGCTACGTAATGGCTGTAGATTAGTATTAGCACCAAGATTGATGGGTGCCATTTAGGCTGCGTTCATATAACCCTATTTTAGCCCAGAAAACCATGTACACTGTACTTAAGTTTGATATGGTTGCGTTCACGTAACTTTAGAAACATGTTGAGAAAATCGCCAATCTCAAACAGAGAAAATGATGTGTTCGAAACAAGATTTGCCGAATTCATGAATTTGCATTCATCAGATACGTTTAAATGATATCAAAGCACATGGTTAGTCTGCACTCTGCAAGCACAGACCCTATGTAAAATTATAACATATAGTGCAGGGTCTGAACTAATTTGGTTGTAGACTAGCCCCTACAGAGACCCTGAATGAAGATTTTCATGATAATATCACAACATGAAATTAAGACCGATTAAGCTGTTGCTTAGGCAACATTCAGGGCAAAAATCAAGTCACGGCTACAGACTACCAAGTATTGCACCGTGTATGATGTGTGCGTAACTGCGTATTCAACCTGATTCTGAAAAGGGACCTGTGAACTCGGAACCTCATAATGTAAAGATATGTTTCAAATTGGCAATGTCAATTGGCATTTCATGTTCCTGATTCTGGCTTCAAAAGGTTTTATGAACGCAGTCTTATAATGGCAGCCTTTCATATATATATACAATACTAACCTGGCTGTATCAAGTGAGAAGAGATCTTGAGGAATACCACAATTACCCATAACAATTATCCAATTATCATCTTCTAGTTTTCTTATCGGAGAGTCAGAATGGTTTTAAAGGAACCCGATTACAAAAAATATTTTCTCTATACATCTACTGACTTATGTTTAGTTTCCATGCCCCAATATTTTCAACTTATATAAAGTACTTTACATGTACAGTACATGTACAAGGTGGTTTTAACACTCTCCGGGTTTTCACCAGACATTCAAAAGTACAAAAAAGTTGCTTTCATTATTGTATAACCTCATTAGAATGTGTAAGTTGTAACAAGGCAAGGGCTACATTTACTCAAATTAAATTTAGAGAGATCTACATGGATCCTGTTGTAATATGTGGATTATGATTTAATTTTTCAATAATATATGTATTTATTCCAGTTTCAGATGGACTTACCTTTAATATTTCCATCAATGGCCTCATGTTTTATGAGTAGCGGATGCTGCAGTATGCATCATGTTGCACATTAAACAACTTTTCTGAGAATCAGAATCCTATCCTACTATACCTAAACATGTATGTACATGTATACCTTCATAATGTGTCCATATTCAAGTACTCATGAATGTAAATCGATCTTCTATTCTTTTGACTTTCTTCCAAGAAAACAGTCCATGTACATGTACATATACTTGCAGGCAGGGCTCCCCACTGATTTGTTTGTTCCGGGATCCGGAACGAAGTTTTGTCATTGTCATTCTTTCTGTGTGCAATTTGCCTGTTTACATTTTTGATAAGATCATAAGTGTTGTTGTTGTTGTATTTTCTTTTTTTGTGTGTGTCTGTGTGTTCCAGTTTGCTGTTACATGCAAGCAAGCTCTAACTCCTAAACAGGCTTCCAAGTACAGTAAAAACAGAAACTTTTGCAAATGCTTAATGACCGCTAGTTTTGTGGCTGAAACTCCAGCAGGTGGTATAATCCACTGTTGTAATTTGATCATTTCGCGTCATGAAATGTACGTGGACCACTCTCAAAATTCACGAAAGTTCATGCATGCATTTGGTGAAAGTTTCTGGTTTTTACAGTAGCTGTGATATCCGCTGTACAGATTGTTGGCTGCCTAATCGAGAGCCGTTATTTCAATCTGAAAACGGGTCACATGTTTGAGAAACTAGCAAGGAACCCTACCGTCTTGATAGTAGGAAATCTATGAGTCATAGATAGAGGACACCTCAGGGGCCGTTCCAAGTATGATCATGTTTGAGTCAACAACTTCAGGGTAAAACACTGCAAGCTAAAAACCTGCTAATGCTATTTAGGACATAAGGCCCATTTACACTGCAGAAAAACCAATTCGAAAAACTATGATCATGTTTTTTTTTTTTCAACTACCATTTAATTTTGATACACTAATGGAAAACCCTATTAAAAAACGTCTGTGTTTGAAACTTCTGTTTTTGTTTTTGAGTTGTGCGTATGCGCCACTTGTCACTGTGCTCTGCATGCGTTAGCATGGATGCGAGGAGAGTTACATGACCAAAAAGCAGAATAAGTCGGTGGTGTTTTGAGAGCGAATGTGAGAAAAACTGATGGTTTTTGCTTGCAGTGTAAATGCCCCTATATTGTTTTTTAAAAAATGTATGAACTTGAATAAACAGTGACCCGACATTCACTCCAGTAGCAATTACTGTGGGCTTTATTTTGTCAAAGATGTAGTGTTCAAGTTTAAGAGTTTAATAGTTTTTTTGTTTGGTCTGGAGTTACATGTACATGTAAAGTAGTGCTGTCAACCGAGTCAAGATCAACTGGGAATCCTGGCAGTTTCAGCCTCTGGCAGGGTGCCGGGACGGTTCCGAGATCATTTTACTCATACTGTATCTCTGTAAAAAATTATTTTAAAAAATATATTAAAAAATTTAAAAGTTGTAATACACTTTTGAGTGTAAATGTACTGTATAACAGTGATGATCCAGGATCCTGTTATGAAAAGTGAAAAGTTAACGGGACGGTTCCGAGACGGGATTGAAAGTCTAGATAACAACACCAGTTGTAATTGTCACCGGACTATGTGTTTTAGATCCAAATACACAGAGATATCCAATCTGATCAAAATAATTTGCACAAGAGGAGTATACACTTTACATGTACTGTACATGTATAGGAACAGCTCTGTGTGCATTCATTTATTGTTTGTGATATAACTTTTAATCAGTTTAATTTTGGCCATTACAAGAAGTGGGTTATTGATGTAGACAAATGCTCATGTACCCTTTACAGCTCATTTTATGTATGTTATTACCAAAGATGAAAAAAAGCCAGTCAGTCACTCAATAGTGTCTGACAGTGAAGTCTAGCAAATAAACAGGTTTCCTTGCATAATTTGAATATTAGGACACTGAGCATAACGTTCAAATTTCACAGATAGGACATACATGACATATTCATAATTCCTGCAAAGTTCTACAGAATTTGATGTTGGCTGCAAAAGGGACATAGTATCTTTAAAGCATACTGTGCCAACAATGATGTATATGGAGGCCATACATGTACATGTATGAATGTACTCGGGCCCTGTTTATTGGTAGATCCTCTGTATTTGAGTATGGCATAACAGGCAGGCAGGCTGTTCCCTCTGTGTATACTCTCAGTCTTGGTTTTGTTGTGGTCAATGATTTTAATATGCGGGTAACTAGAGCATAACAGACATGACGGGACCAATTCCGTCATAAATCTCTTGATTACTGTCCATATCAATTGGAAGTGCAGCTGATTTCAGACTTTACATTGATATAAATGCTGCCAACCTGAATTTTAGTAGTGTGTGATACATACACCTGGGGGTGTTTCACAAAGACTAAGATCGACTTTAAAGATACTATGTCCCTTTTGCAGCCAACATCAAATTCTGTAGAACTTTGCAGGAATTATGAATATGTCATGTATGTCCTATCTGTGAAATTTAAACGTTAGCAGTGTCCTAATATTCAAATTATGCAAGGAAACCTGTTTACTTGCTAGACTTCACTGTCAGACACTATTGAGTGACTGACTGGCTTTTTCATCTTTGGTAATAACATACATAAAATGAGCTGTAAAGGGTACATGAGCATTTGTCTACATCAATAACCCACTTCTTGTAATGGCCAAAATTAAACTGATTGAATCTTTGCGCAGCATAAAACGTACGACCATTCGGTACAATGGTCTGAAAATCAGACTATTACTTACTGGCTCTATAGCTCCTAAGTCGATTCGACAACTAATAGTCGTTATTTTCCCACTTAAAGACATTTTCAAGCCCCCCCCCCCCTTTTTAGGGAAGTTCTAAATTAGTATTGTCTTTCAAATGCCGTTGGAATTTAACCTTTTCACTATTTGGCCTGCAAATGGGACATAGTACCTTTAAGTTGGACTTAACTATGACAGGCCATTCATGCTCTCACTATTGGTCTCTCAAATATGATCTTTAGATAATATTTTTTCCTTCAATAATGAACTATCACAAATTGTAAATTCTGTAGATTTGTGACCACGATTTATCCGTTCCTTCAGAGACCAATGCCAGTAAATGGCAAGAGCAAACAGTGGCATGAATGGCCTGCCATAGTTCTTTCTGAAACACCCTCTGTACATGTACTTGTACAGGGTACAATGTGTTCTAATGAGTGAGTGAAAATATAGTACACGTGTTTAATGAGGGCATGTGGTTTTGAGGATGCTGCAGTAATAGGCCCTTTTTGTATTTATCTAGTCTGTAGCGACACTGTAGCCAAAGTGTTTTCTACCAGTATTTTCTGTTATATGATCTATCTTTAGACATTGAAAATAATTATGGGGCTTGCATCAACATTGTTTTGTTTTAACAGCGTGTGATGGAGATCACATATCTTTTTTTTTCTCTCTTTGGTTCTCCATCACTGTGATATCCAATTTGCCATGAAAAATTGAGGTAAAAAAAGACTTTACCCTTTTAATATATGCTATTTTTATATGAATATACATGTACACAATGAATGATCACATAATTAAAATGATTTCAAGTCTTATTAGAATTTATAATTTTATATGAACATTTAACATTATGAAAATTTAATTTGATCACAACATGAATACCCAAATTTCTAAATAATGCATAGACATGTATAGGTGTACCAGATATCCTTAATGATCGAAGAAATATGTGTTGAAAAAAAAAAAATTATAATTTTGAAATGTTATTTCGGAAAAAGCAAATATATTTTTCCTTGAAACATGCATACACTTTTATGCTCTAAGGGTGGTATTCTTGAAGGCGGACTAACTTTAGTCCATGGTTTAATCCTCCGACTAAGTATGGAATGCCAAGTGTCCATATGAATATATTTTTGAATAATTTGATATGTCCCTAAATTACATAGTTATATTGTTGTAATTAACTATGTTATTACAAAATATTTCTTTCATGAGAACATTTTACTTTAATTTAGTGACAGATTAAATTATTCAAAAACATATTCATATGGACCCTTGGTATTCCATACTTAGTCAGAGGATTAAACCATGAACTAAAGTTGTCCGCTTTTGAGAATACCAACCTAATTAAGCCTTCCTTTAAAGGTACTATGTCCCATTTGCAGGCCAAAAAAATGAAAAGGTTAAATTCCAACGGCATTTGAAAGACAATACTAATTTAGAACTTCCCTATAAAAAAGGGGGCTTGAAAATGTCTTTAAGTGGGAAAATAACGACTATTAGTTGTCGAATCGACTTAGGAGCTATAGAGCCAGTAAGTAATAGTCTGATTTTTCAGACCATTGTACCGAATGGTCGTACGTTTTATGCTGCGCAAAGATTCAATCAGTTTAATTTTGGCCATTACAAGAAGTGGGTTATTGATGTAGACAAATGCTCATGTACCCTTTACAGCTCATTTTATGTATGTTATTACCAAAGATGAAAAAGTCAGTCAGTCACTCAATAGTGTCTGACAGTGAAGTCTAGCAAGTAAACAGGTTTCCTTGCATAATTTGAATATTATGACACTGCTAACGTTTAAATTTCACAGATAGGACATACATGACATATTCATAATTCCTGCAAAGTTCTACAGAATTTGATGTTGGCTGCAAAAGGGACATAGTATCTTTAAAACTGAATGATTTACATTCATACACGTATATCCTCCTTTTACAAACAAATTTGATTTCAATGACTGCCAGATATGGTTGATTAAGATTACATGTATGTAACTGTAGGCTTAATTTCCAAATATATTGCAGTTACTAGGATACAGTTGTTTGCATTAATTAGAGAAATACAATAACACAATATGGTAGCTGAAAAGAGAATAACATAGTTGAGCGACCTTTATGGGAATTTTTTATCTCCAGAATGATAAAAATCTGATAGTGCCCCTGTAATCAATATATTCTGGTTCGAGAAAAGGTTCCCGGATTGATATTTTTTTGCATTTATCCTTGAGCTGTGTTCAATCAACAGTTATAAAGATCTCTCTTACTTCCCCCATTTCCTTTCCACCAATTGACACATTTCTCCCTCTTCTCTTGTCTTGGGCCCTGTTTACACTGGTATTTGAGCTTCTCTTGTCTTGGGCACTGTTCACTTTAGTGTGTGAGCTTCTCTTGTCTTGGGCCCTGTTTATACTCATATTTGAGCTTCTCTTGTCTAGGGCACTGTTCACTTTAGTGTGTGAGCTTCTCTTGTCTTGGGCCCTGTTTACACTCATATTTGAGCTTCTCTTGTCTTGGGCACTGTTCACACTCATATTTGAGCTTCCCTTATTTTTTGGCCCCATTCTCACTACTGTGAGTTTTTCATTTTCCTAACCGTCGTGATGGACGGTAAAACATGGTACGTTGTAGAGTAGTTCATTCACTTGTCTCTCAATCCAAGGGTTGAGGGTTTGAATCTTACCCTGGTACTAACGTCATTTGGCAAGACATTACTCCACATTTGCCACTCTCCACCCAGGTGTTATAAATGGGGACCCGGTAGGAAGGGAAAGTCACTGTAGTTGCGCCTGACTGGAATGCTCTCCAGGGAGTGGAGAATGTGCATACATGTACATTGTCTTTGGGCAAGCCTGAATCCAATGACCGGACTAATAATATAATCTGTAAAGCACTAATAGAGACATCGTCAATGTATTAAGCACTATATAAACACAGAAATTATTAACAATCTTGTGTTTTCAGTTCTTGCAAGGGAGTGTGGGCGGCAAGTCAAAATAAGTTGAGACAGTTTCTGTCAAAATAACACGTACCTAGATACCTTTGTGGTCGGGCAAGCAATCTCTTGTAAATATCAATGCACAAATTTGACCATGTGTAAACTGGTAAGAATCAGCGTTGTTGAGTGCAGGAAAAGACAGGAGACAAGCAACTTTGTTGAGGTTTTCCTGCTTGTGTATTGACAGTCAAAAGAAACATGATTGTTCAACTTATTCTGTATTACAGAAAGGGCATAGCGACAATATGAGCACTGAATTTGGAAGAAAAATTGTTATCAGTAGTTTACATGGTACTGTTCTTTTGATCACCGTGTTTAGTTTTTACTAATTTTTGTAGTTTCATTGAGAGACGGTTTGATGGTCAATGCCCTACATTGTACATTCTACAAGGAAGTTTGTTTGATATTTTAGAAAACAATTTACTTTTGAAAGCTGGGAAACAGGGAAGTTGTAGAGATGCATTGTAGAGATGCATGTATGAAGAGTGCCTCAGTTGACATGCAGGAATGTTCTGATATCAATACATGTTTCATCGGCAGTCCATAATTCAGTCCACATTTTATAGAGCAAGATAAATGCCATGTACCCATTGCTCTGTGATTTTTTTCTCTTTCTCTTAAAAAAGAAACATAACAAATAGGATATTGATAGCTTGAGTACAGTTAGGTAAATATATTGTGGTGATTTAAAAAAAAAAGATTTGAAGTCACATACATGTACTCCCACGCCGATTGCTCTTCAGTGAATTAATGGTTGCTGTTTGAATTTCTTATTTAAAGGCATCGTTTAACAATGTTAAATCTGAGATGCACGGCCCTACCTGTTATCACTGTCTGTGATATGGTGTAATATTGAAGCCCTAAAAAAATTGCCCTTTAAAATGATCAAGAAGTGCCTCAAAAAAGTAAAAATCTTTGAGTGACCGGTCGTACCATACTTGTGTTCCCCAATAGACTGTAGTGTTATGAAAACCATTAGGAAAACGCAAAATATGGTTTCAATTTCCAATCATAAATATCTTGATAATCAGACAGGCGATCGGCTTGTTAAAGTCAGGGGGTTCCTGACTGACCTAAAGGTTTATAATTATCATTGCAGCATGAGCTAAATCCAGGATTTTGTTTCAGAATCTGAGACAAAGTTACCGGATCCCTTTAATGTGATACCTTTCCCTAACTCTAAACCTTACATAAGACCCAATCACGACCCTAATCCCTTATCTTCAACGAGGTAAAGCTCAGAACAAATGTACCTGGAGCAATTGTGGGTCACCTGAGATGTAGAGCTATGCTACTATTTGTTGTGCTTTATTAGGGGGCATTGCCTTTTATCCTGCTTGTTTGATGGAGGAGGAGTAGGAGGAGAGGGGGTGGGGGGATTACATGAGTAAGATTTCCACAATTACTCTCTTCACTCTGAATATTTCTGAGTTTCCATAACATGGAAACATATCCACCCTTGTTAATGTGGTTCCACTTGGGATAATTATGTCACCTGCAGGCGAAGCAGCATGTATACATTTTGTAACTGCTATTGTCCCTTTTTTTCTTCTTTACAGCCTATGGCAAGGTATTCCTGGTGCGGAAGGTTGGCAATCACAACCAGGGCAAGCTGTACGCCATGAAGGTCCTCAAGAAAGCAACGATCGTCCAGAAGGCAAAGACTGCAGAGCACACAATGACAGAGAGACAGGTCCTAGAAGCTGTCAGGAGTTGTCCGTTCCTCGTCACATTACACTATGCCTTCCAGACCGACTCCAAGCTCAACCTTATACTAGGTGAGACCAGTGTCCTTGTCAGACTCCAGCCCGGGTTATCTCAGGCTTTAGGATACCTGGCTTTGGAGTAAAGAACACGTATTTCAGCAGCCTAAATTGACAGAACATTTGATTTATTTTACAGTAGTGAGTAGTGAGTTATAAATAGGTAATTGGTTATTCTTTGGTGATATTTTGGGGGGGAATGGGCAGAAGTTTTATTTAGAAAAATTTTAATATTTGTATCATTCATACATGTATCCATATAGTGAGGCTGGTCATAATTACTGGGAATTACATCAAAATTAGTTCTTGAATGATTGATATTATAAAGAAATGGAATTGATTCAAATCAATCGCGACCGTGTAATTGAGATGGGAGTTGAGTTTAATTTGAAGGTTCGATTGATTCAAATCTATCGCAACTCTTTATAAGATGGTGCCTTGTGGCCCGTCTTACAAAGAGTTGATATCAATCGCAACTTATTTGCGAAACTATGTACAGAAGAGATAGAAGACTGCAAACTTGCGATTGATTGGAGGACTTGCGATTGATTTGGATCAATCTTATTGTTCTCATTTAGAAATTGATATTTCACTCTTTAATAATCTAATCACATTTCCTTGTGTTTGGTATCATTCTAGATTATGTAAACGGGGGCGAACTGTTCACCCACCTCTACCAGAGGGAGCACTTCAGAGAGAGTGAAGTCCGTATCTACATTGCCGAGATCATCATAGCTTTGGACTGCCTACATCAGGTCAGTGAAAACAGTCTCTTCTTTGGTTGTAAGTCCTGGTATTAAACCCTTTAGCACCAAACTGCCCCAAAAGCCCTCATTTTGATCTTCTCTCACAGCAGAATTTAATACAAGGTATTTAGTTTTCTCTTATGCCATGTAAATAACATAAGTAAGTGAGAAGAGCTCCACCCTAAAGTTTTTTTGTTTTGGGTCAGGATGGATAGTTGATTAAGTTCTGTATACATCAAATTTAATCGAAATTTGGGGTCTGGAGTTAGACCTTGTGGGCCCAAATGTACTGGGCATCTGTTAGTATCAAACCCTGAATTAAGAAATGATTTAGCTTGAATTCGCCTGAGAATCTGCTTACCGGTAAAAAAAAAAATCAACAAATGTGTAGATCAGCTGTAAGAAGTTTCTTTTTAAAGAAGAAATCTGAAAAGAGCTCCTGTTGATAGGGAAGTACCATTGTTATAATGTTCATTAACTTTGGGGGATTCCCCAATTTGAGGACTGCAGTGTAGATGTTTTTGTCTCGCCTGCATAGCAAAAAGCGAGACATAGGCGCCGCTTTTCCGGTGGCGGCGACGGCGGCGACGGCGTCAACATCAAAAACTTAACCTAAGGCAAGCCTTCGATTAAGCGGGCGCAGGGCGCAAATTTGCGCTCATAAAACCATCAATAATTTTAGTTACTTTGAAATACTGTTTAATGTGCAAGTTGATGTTCTTAATCAATCTTTCATGTTGATCACATTAACTTAGATTAAAAAAGTTATTAAATTGATCGTAGATCTAGACCTAGTCTAGATCTATTCGAATTAAAGCCATTATGAAATTAACATTGTATCTTTGAACTTATTTAACTTTTTTAATTGGTTGTCATTATGATTATCTGTTTTTTGGGAAAATTGCCCCTTGCTCTGGTAAATCCCTGTGAGCAAGGGGCAACTTTTAAAATTAAATTGCCCCTTGCTCCTGGCTGCTTAATCTAAGGCTTGACCCAAGGTTAAGTTTTTGAATTGTTAATATAATTTTGAAAGTATAAGGTCCTATTAAATGAAACTTGGACTAAAGGGTTATCAAGTATCCCCAATCATGTGAGGAGAATTTCAGGTCACAAAGTCAAGGTCAAAGGTCATTTCAGGTCAACAAACTTAGACTATGTTGTGGCATCATCATCAAAAACTTAACCTGAGGTTAAGTTTTTGAATTTGTAATATAATTTTGAAAGTATAAGTTCTTATTCAATGAAACTTAGACTAAAGGGTTATCAAGTATCCCCAATCATGTGAGTAGAATTTCAGCCCACTAGGTCAAGGTCAAAGGTCATTTCAGGTCAACAAACTTAACTATGTTGTGGCATCAGGCTAAGATTTTGAATTGTTATCATAATTTTGAAAGTATACATTCCTATTCCATGAAACTTGAACATAAGGGTTATCAAGTATCACCAATCATGTGATTAGTCTTTTAGGTGACAAAGTAAAGGTCAAATGTCATTTCAGGTCTGGAAACTTAGACTTTGTTGTGGCATCAACATCAAGATTTTGAAATTTTAGCATAATTTCAAAAGTGTTTGTTCAAATTCCATGAAACTTGTACCCAAGGGCTATCAAGTATCACAAATCATTAACACAAATTCCAGGTCACAAAGTCAAGGTCAAAGGTCATTTTAGGTCAGTAGACTTGGATTATGTTTTCACAACTAAAAATGAGAGAATTGATAAATCAATTTTTGTTATTTGTTCATATTTCATGAAAATTATCAATCTTGGTACAAATAATTGTAAATAATTATTCTGATGATTATTTGTCAATATTCACTTAAAAATGATGATTATATTCAAAGAATTTCATTTTGGGGGGCCTGCTAATGGGCCACCCTGCCTATAAATAATGTCCCAACCTCAGTTTTTCATCATAACGAATTGCATAATGCAGGCGAGACCGCCGAGAGCGTTTCCCTTGTTTGTTATTTCTGTCTGTTGAAACTGTCAATATTTGTTTTAGTGGGCAATTTTGTGTTTCTGCCCGCAAGTACATGACCACGGTGCATGTTAGAGATAATATATCAACATATTCTCTAGATCATCTGGATTGGGGGGGGGGGGGCTAGGATACAATTTCAAAATGTTAAATGGTACCCTCAAATCTTTTAAAGATGTCACATATGTGTTTATCTTCTCCTGATGTGGACGTATTATTTTGCACATTTAAATTTGGATACGGTTTTGAAAATCAGCTGATTATTTTTCCTTCTTTGCAATGAAAATGTGCAGTGTTAAGCTTTAATGGATGAATCAGTTGGAGGATGGTTGATATCCTCTCTAGATATCCTTATTTGCTTCGTAAAGCTTCTTTTGTGAATTATTTGTATGTTGATTGATGTGCTGAGTGCCGGCAGTATGTATGCCTTTGTACTCATTGGGTCTGAATATACTTGTAATATATTGCAGCTGTATGATGATATATTTCATGTTCAATTTTGAGAATACATGTTTCACCTCTGAAGATTTGTTCTCCTTGCCTTTGCTTAGTGAGATTAAAATATAGGTTGATGATAAATATTCAAGCCAATAAAATAGCTTATAATATGAAGAGTGGGACAAAATAAGCAAAATCACATCTTTATGTGGGCTTTACCTTATTGGTACCAAGATTTCATCGAGAGCCTTATGCAACCAAATTACGAAACTCACTGCTTGTCGGCTGTCAGAGATGCACCAGCCAAACATCGCCATGACAACAGCATTGGAAGCTGTTAGATGTGTGGGAGGGCAGGCTGGCAGGTTGGAATATTATCCAGCGGTTGCATGCATTATGAATGGCACTTCCTGCTTATCTCTCTCCTTCTATCACTCTCTTTCTCCTAGGTCTCTCTCTTCACTCTTTCTCTCTCCCTCTCTGTGTCTCTCTCTCTCTCCCTCTCTGTGTCTCTCTGTCGCTGTCGCTCTGTTTCTCTCCCTCTGTCCCTCCCCCTCTTCTCACTCCCTCTTTCTCTCTCTCTCTCTCTCTCTCTTTCTCATGCTCCGAGTCTATCCCCTCCCCTCTCTCCCTCTTCCCCACTCCTTCTCTCCCTCTTCCCCACTCCCTCTTCCCCACTCCCTCTCTCCCTCTTCCCCACTCCCTCTCTCTCTCTCCCCCTCTCCCCCTCTCCCTCTCTCCCCTCTCTCTCTCTCTCGCGCTCTCTCTCACTGTCTCTCTCTCTCTCCCTCTCTCTCTCCATGTCTCTCTCTTTCTCTCACACTTTGTCCCTGTCCGTCTCTCACTCTCACTCTTTTTCTCGCCTGCCCAGGGTCCTTTAGCGGTGAATGTGTGGGGGAAGAGAGATGGTTTCAACATTCAGACCCTATCTGTCACTTTCTTGATTACCCATCCAGTAATAAATTGCCACCATTTGTGGTTCGGCTCAGTAACTGTAGACCCCTCTGACAATCATCCTCTGTTGAAAGGGTAATCCAACACAATACCCATATACATATATATGTAAAGTGAATAAATAGAAGGGAAAAAATGGAAATCGAATTTCTAACTCAAAGCCCTTACAATCTACCAGATGCTTGAGCATAAAGGAGAAAAAAAATATATCCATCTTTGTTGCATGGCCATATGGCATTTGATTCTAGGACTTTTGGAAAGGAAAATAAGCATGAAAACCCTTAAATTGGCAATGCATTGAAGAGTTCAAAATTGTTCACTGGTAGGACAGTGGTCTTGTAGCTGGAAGATGATTAGCTGGTGCCTTTTAATCAGATAATCCTCAATTACCAAGTTCCTCAGATAGGACTCCAAGATGTGGGTGACAGTGGGTCCCCTAGTTATTTATCTACCAGCATATAGGCCTTGCTTACTACTTTTTGAGCGGGTGGGTACAATCAAATCACCACCACATAAATCATTTAAGCTTGCAGACAAAGTGGTATGAAGAGTAGACTATGTATTAGGGTAATGTCGAAACCCTGGGGAAAGACATTGCAAGGACTCCTTTCACCGATTGAGGACATTGTCAAATATTTCACAATTATGGATCATATTTTTTTTTTTTACGCATCTCCTCAAATTTATGTTACTAAAAGACTAATGGAAAGCAGAGGGGGAGTGCTCCTGTATCCATATTGGTTTTCATTTCATAAAATTAGGATACACTGTAGAATTGCAAATCTATGTACGTACAATGTAGCTCAGTGGGCTATAAGAGGTATTGAAATTGTCAATGACATTTGATAGATTAGGTCATTAGGAATGTTTTACCGGTACACATTTATTTCCTAATTATATTTATTTCAGCCAATCAATTTTATGCAGGTTTAAAATTGTTTCCATCAAAATTCTAGTTCATATCACCTGATAATTTAAGAAAAGAATATGAGCAAAGAAATAACTAACTCCTCAATTGATATAGTAGCTTTAATGCACATACAAGTTTGCCAAACTCTTAGCAGCTTATTAATGCTCTAATGTTGTGATTTCTCTTCTAAAAATCTCCTTTTCATCTATCTTTCATTGGTGTACTTTCAAATGCACATTTCAGAATTGGAAAATGTTGTAATTTGCTATTGATTCTGGTGCTAACGTCCTTGAAGTCACAGTGAGTGGGTGTTTTTGTTGGTCAGTCAACTCTACAAAATACACAATAATAATGGAAATGATAAATATTTTGTTCAAGAATATCGCATGTGATATAAAGTCTCCACATGCTTCCAAAGGACTTCAGAAATATAATCTACCGGGTAGTCTTTAGCTCTGGTATCTGTCGTCAACATATAGTACAATTGCTTTATTTATTTCCGTTGAAAATAACACACAAATATATTCACATAAAATTAATACAAACAGTTCAATATATACATTTAAAAAACCTCACTGGCATAATAGGAGATAATAAAAAGAAATGGAAACAAAATTAACACCTGTAAAAAGCTTGTATTTAGTTTATTCAGGGCTCAGGGGATATTTCCTACATGTACATCTATAAAGCGCACACTTACTACACCCGAGTCGAGAGTGGCAAACGTAGATTAATGTCTACTATTGCTATTGCCAAAGGAGACAGACATTAGTGCTTTGTAAACCTATGCACCCCCAGTCATCGTTTTAAAACCAATCAAACTTTAAAACTCAATTTTAAACCACTTCTACAATAATCTTTGATGAGAGCTGCCAAGAAGAGCAAAAATGACACCAATCTAGCTTAATACTAGTTTGATATGAACCCAAATTTTTTTAAATCCATAGAGTAAAGTAATTCAGGGTTTATCGCAACAAATACATCCTTGATATATTAATGCTAAGTCATTTTTTATTGTATGTTAGAAAAAAGGAAATAATATTACTACTTCTAATCACCAACGGCTTTGGATAGGGAATTATATGTGGGTGTGTCTGTTCAATTTGATCTAATTTGGGGCATTCATACTGTACATGTATGTAAAGCGAGGAATGGAAATCTTGCTTGAGCCAAAGAATCTGTTTTTTTAAGGTTCATGTACAATGTACAAGCAATCCTTCATGCAGTGAACTTGTTGAAGTAACAGGGAGGTGAAAAAAAACTGTCCATGAAAATCATAAAGACTGATTTATCTGTTGAAATCCGGAAGGATATAATCTCTGTATTGTTAGGATGTCAGTGTTTTTCAACCTTTTTATTGTTGTGGCGAGCAAAAAATGACATGTTTAGTATGGTAGATATGTTATTCTGTTATCAAAACACAATAGATAAGATGTTTTAAAAATATGAATGCGGGCACCTCGCTGCAGAATACATGAACAATTGAACATACAAAAATTATATATTTGGTCACCTCTATACACTAATATGAAGATATTCAGGTATCTCATTGCCCAGAAACATGGGTGGGGGGAAAAAAAAAGTTATTTTAATGTTATAATACATAAGATATACTTGGGTACCTTGCTGCCTGAATGTGTCAAATATATATCCTGGCATCTTGTTGCCCAAATGTGGAGATATTCAGGCGCTGCATTGCCTGAAATCATCTTATATCTTAATGTTGCGAGTGGGCAAAGCAAGCAATGACAAAAGACACTCAATAGTCTTTAAAAAGGATATTTCCTCATGAAAATACACAGTGGTTTCTACTATTTTCCCCCATGAAATTGACATTATTTTCAAAATGGATCTTTAAATAATTCTCTCGTGGCACCCCAGAGATGTCTTGCGGCACCCCGGTTGAAAAACTGAAAAGATTGTGTAGTACATGACTACATGTACATTTATCTTTTGTTTTAACATATTCAGTATTAGAAATTCAGTTATAAAATCGGTTTAAAGAAATGAAATCACACTTCAAATTTTGAACGATATTACTGTTGAAGACAATTTTAATGGGTCGAGTGGATGAGCAAATACTCATGTGAATTTCTCACATCAGATAATTTAAAGCTTTTATTTAACACAATTTTTTATTAAAAACATGTTGAAACTGGAACAGCACAAGGGCACAATATGGATGGGTTTCCAACTGTGTCAATACATGCACAAGTGGTATATATACATTGTTCATCAAATGTGACTGAACTTTTTGCTCTACGTGTAGATCTAGCTTGCCCAGCTAATACATGCACAGACCCGCAGGGCATAGATAAGGTCTTTAGCCTTATTACATTCATGTATCCGTTTGAGCATGCATGCTGAAAAATGTACTATTTGCTCAAGGGGAGGAAAAGGCGGAACTCTTTGAGCTTCAGGACGGCTATAATGTACAGCATTGTTTATGGCTATTTCCAAAATGTATGAGTGATTGCACCTATTTTGCAGGGCTTAAGGAATCTCCTGAATTGTGTCAGGAAGAAAAAATAATAAATTGGAAAAAGAGAACATTGGAAGTGATTTCTGTAACAATGAATACAGGATGCAAGCCAAATGAATTGTTGAGACTTCCGTTGAAAATGTGCTTACATATTGAATATTGAATGATGAATAGAGGTTGTTTATTATGTCGTATGAGTCACATCTTCAGTTCCAGTACAATTCATTCATATTTTTCAATTTCAGTAAAGAGTCAAAGGATTTGTTGAAGCACAATTTGATATGCCCTTTTTATATGTCACCTTCATTCTTTCTCATTTTGCGTCTGAAAAATGAATCAAATGTTCTGTTGGTGGTTCAACTTTTGCTCTCGCATTTGTTGCACTAGGCTTTATTTTGTCAGAGATATACATGTACACTGCATATGTAGAATGAGGATTGGGCTTTATCACATAAAGGTTAGGGTTAGGATTAGGTATAGTATGGAGTCCTGGACTCCATGGTTCAATTCCGAAATTCAATGAGGCATTACACATGCAGGAATTATTACAAGGGCAATTTTCATAAAATCTTTCTTACACAAAATGATTCTTTCATATTTTTCATTTTCAATATATGAACTTAGGAGGTTGTAGAGAATACATGTGATTTGATGTGTTGTCGTCACCCCCCCCCCCTCCCCCTCCCCCTGCCATTCTCATTTTGCAGCTCAGAATCAATCAAATCATTTATGTAAATGAAATGATTCATTCACATTGGTCAATTTTCAGTAAAGATTTTAAAGGGCAAGTCCACTCCAAATATAACTCACTTTCAATAGAAGCAGAAAAATCAGACAAACCAATCAAAAAAAGTTTTAGCAAAATCGGACTACTAATAAGAAAGTTATGAATTTGTAGTGATTTTCTAAATTCCATAGTTTTTCATACTTAAAAAAATTCATAACTTCCTTATTAGTTATCCGACTTTACTCAATTTTTGGGGGTCTGTTTCTCTTGTTTTTCTGCATCTATTTCAAAGAAATTATTTTGGAGTGGACTTAGCCTTTAAGTTTTTAAATATATTGCAATATTCTCTCTTAAATCTTTGCCTTTCTTCTATATTTCTCTCATTCTGCAGCTTGGAATCATCTACAGAGACATCAAGCTCGAGAACATCCTATTGGACAAAGATGGTCATGTGGTCTTGACGGACTTTGGACTCAGCAAAGAATTCCTCACAAGTACCGTGAGTAACCAGATTTTAATAAAAAGAAAATATGAGATATTCATGTTCATGGTTGCATTATTTATTCAATATGCACTGCGCACAGCTTAAGTCACAACAAGCAAATCAACAGGACTTGTCAAGTTCATTTTTTAAAGACTTATCCAAGTAAATATTCACAGAAAAGTACATTCCCACATATGAGACTATACATGTTATGCATGTTGTTGAGGCCATTCCTCAGCTATACTAGCTACACATGTACATATATTAGACCAGTACATTTTCTACCATTATTGTCAGGCAGATATGATTTATTTTTAAATTTCAAACATTAGCAGGAATTTTGTTTTTGTATAATATATTCTAATACCAGTACTTGAGATTGCATTTAATGTTAGCATCTTGCCTAGGAACAAGGAAATACATGTTTTTTCAAATACACATTTCACGACACATAATCATTTTTTTTTAACGTACTGGTAGTGTTATTGCATTATGAAAGCAACTGTCTAAAAGTCGTTCCGATTGTTTTGTCTATGTAGGGGGTAATAGTGTAACTGGAGGTTTTGAAACCATCAGAATGACAACAAATTAACATAATTTCTTTCAGAATATCACATACCCTGTATATACCAGGTAATGAAATACACACTTGTGAAATAAATACTGTTGGGCTATTACATTTCAAGTATTTGATAGTAGAAAGAAAAAAAAAAATAATAACACTTTGCTAAGAACTAAATGATGCTATATATGGGACTGAGAAAGATGAGCTAGCATACAATGTGTCTATTTCCTTAAAGATCAATTAACCACATCTTGTGTCTCGCCGCAGTTAATCTTAGAACTGAAGTGGTGGTTTGCTGCTTGATAATTAATCTGAGTTTAAATACTTACTAGCAGGGCCCGTGGAAAATCCACGGGATTCTAGGGAGGGTGGGAGGGGGTTGTAAATACTTTAAAATAGATATGTGCTATCGATTTTTTTTTTTTTGATTTTTTTAATAATAATTTTTTAATTATAATTTTTATTATATTAAAAAAAAAGATATTTCTGTGCTAGATGATATTATTTTTCTTTATTGTATATGCCTACTTTTTATCATTTTATAATTTTTCTTCTTTTCATTAATATTTTACTCGTTAGAATACCAACCTTTTGTTTGCTGTCCCATCATGTATCGTTTTGAATTTTGAATTTTTATCTGAATTATGTAATAAAACTTGAAAACTGGAAGAAAACAGTGAAATCAATAATTTGTAATCAAAATTGATGCAGATATTTTAGACTTTACCTTCGTTTTCACTTTCGTTATTTACGATTATTGTCGTCACTTCGTTCCTATTATTCTCACTATCCCTTTCCCGGATCCTCACTCTCGTTATCTATACGAATCAAGGGCGTCATTGCAATCCGAGTTTGAGCATGGGGGACACAATTACATGTCACTCTCTCTCTAGTTACGCTGTTTCACGGCATGTACTTTCATTGGTGACCGGTTCATTTATTGTCTTTTTCATCTTTGACGTTTCATTACATTTTTAGAGAAAGAAGACGATTGGTTGTATACGGTTCTCGACTCTTAATCTTTGTCTGAATTCAGTTTCCCACCTCCGCGAAGCGCGTAAGTTTTGACGTTTCATAATTATTAGAGAAAGAAGACGATTCGTTGTACCGTTCTCGACTCTTAATCCCTGTTTCATTAAATTTTTAGAGAAAGAAGACGTTTCATAGTACCGTTCTCGACTGTTTGAGTAAAGTCCCCGCGAAGTCAACAGAGAGAGAAAGAGAGAAAGAAAGAAAAAGGAAAGATTTTAACCCCAAATCGTGGGGGGACATTTCACCACCTGAAAATTGGGGGGACGTGTCCCCGTGCCCCCAGGATAATGGATTGACGCCCTGATAGGCCTACGAATATTGTTCTGAGCATGCACTTCACTCCCATTATCATTTTGGTTTTTTCACACATTGCTAAGTTAATTTAGTCCTACAATGAAAATAATATACAAATATACAATGACACTCGAAGGATAATGGATTGACACCCTGATAGGCCTACGAATATTGTTCTCATGCACTTCACTCCCATTATCATTTTGGTTATTTTCACACATTACTAAGTTAATTTAGTCCTACAATGAAAATAATATACAAATATACAAATATACAATGACACTCGAAGTGACTCGAGGATCTAGCTAAAACTATTCGCATCGAAGGAACATCAAATCGTATTATATTATCCCGAGGGCCATCGATCGCGGCCCCAGAGAGAACAGTACTGTTCCCGAGTGCGAATAGTTTTAGCTTGTTCCACCTGTCGGCCTATCATTCCTTGGACACTTCTGTAATAGCATGTACCGTACTCACATTCACATCACATTCAATAAAGAAATAAAAGAAAACAACAATTCATTGCACGGCTCAACACGAAACATTGAAGAATCTAAAGACACGCTATACAGCCAGTATTACAGGTACAGCAGTAGAGTGCTGCAGTTACCGCCCAGGGTACAGTAAATTGCATGGCGTGAGCGCCGTGACTGGCACCAAGGAGTTGCCCGTGCGGAGGCATTTGATATTACGTGAGCTCGCTGAATTTACCTTCTCGTCAGTTATATGGTCTCGATAATTACAATCTATTTGCGTTATTGTTGTTGTGATTTTAATGTAGTTTTCATGAAAAGACCAATAAAGCAGAAGCTTGGACTATGATTATGTTGACATGGTTCACAGAATATGTATAAATATTTTCAAAGTAAAGATTTTACGCGAAAAATCGGACGGTTTGTGCCAATATATCGCAGCTGTCGCACGAACTTACTCAACTGTGTGTGTGTGTGTGTACGGCCTGGGCGTAGAACCAACATAATACGTTCTCGTCAGTTTGGCTGCTGCAAAGGCCTATATATAGCAAGATGCCTAACACCGGACAGGCCCAACCCGTTGCGCCTTGTATACTTGCTACGCCACATGACTTGAGTGAATTGTCGTATGCTGTGTATTTCTCTGGCATGCCCGTAAAGTGCCTACAAAGCATATCATAAGCAAGATGCCTAACACGGGGTAGGCCCGCTCTGTTGCAGCGTGTATCTGCTACAACACATTATGGAGTGGATCGTCTCTTAAAGTGTTTCTCCTTGATTAGACAGAGGGCGGGTGCACGCCATGCTGCCTCACTCGCGGGTTCGTCGCCTCCTTGCACGGACAACGCCGGCCGTGCTCGTCCGCCCGTCCTCCCGGGACCCCGGAACCACCTTTAACGACATCGACGGCGACCGCGGGGTCGACGTGGCACGCGGATACGGGAGACATGCCTCGTGGAATTGTGTCGCCGTTCCCGCGCCACGGCAAAGGGGGGCGCGGTCGAGGAAAGACGTTTTTCATGAACCGTTTTTACCCCCCTCGACGCTTTTGCGTATTAATATATAGACATGTAGGTATGATCGAAATATACCACCACGTCATATAAACATTTGAAATTGTTTTCAATGTGGTAGCCATTCTTACGGTTGCATAATGTATTGTCTCTATGCAAAATGTACATGCACAGTTGCACACATGTATGTAACTACAGTAGATACATTAACAGTACATTATATGAAAAACGGACTCATTTGCATTTCTTTCGTTACGAGGGTCAAAGTGCAAAATAACCTGCACATATCTTTGTGTATGAGTCAATTCTGTGTTTTGTATAAGTTATATTGATGATTATAACCAACCAAATTAATGTTTAGCAGTGACTCCCAATTGCTAAACTGTTATGGCCTAAAGATTTTATCATTTATGTAAAACACATATCAATGAAATGATGCCAATGACAATATAATTGGTCTATGTGGGAAAGACATTTGATTGGGAAAAAAAAATCTTTGCTGAAAGCTCATTAGCATTTTAAAGTCAGTGAGCACCGAGCCCCCTACACTTTCTACATAACCTGTTCTTCTTCTTGTTATCATATCATTGATGTACATATATTTATATAGGATAACATGAGTAGTAAGGAGGTTGTCATTCCTGGCATATTTTTGTTTATTTTCGTTGTCATCTATGAAGGCCATAGTATAGAACTAATAGATCATTGCCATAATTCATACATATTGTTAAGTGCCTTGTTACAAATTATTTCATTCACTTGTCATGAATAATTATATTTCAATAGTCAGATTGCAAAAACATTTCGTGTTGTTAGGTAGGACAAGCCATAATGTTTGTCCTACCTAGCAACAATTTATGTATGCAATTCGCATTCTGACTATTGAAAAACAATTATTCTTAACAGGTGAATGATTGTATTGAGGCACTTCACAAAGATGTATATGCATTATAAATTTGTTCACATTACAAAAAATGGCCTATTATTCTGGATATTCAGAATAGCATTGCATGAATAACACGATGTACACTTCTGATGTGAAAAGTGCATTCACCTGCCTATGCGATTGATCATGCACTGTGACAGAAGCTGTCATTAATGGCACTATTCACAAAAGAGAGTGGAGAGAATGTAGACTGTGTGTAATCGTTAATATCCTTGGATTTGCACATGTTGGATTAAAGGACTACTCCAACAACTATTTGCTGAGTTGATATTGCTAGGATAAAAAACAGATTCACTGAACATGAAAGAATAATTTTGTTTGGCTGACAATAAAAATCAATGTTATATGTACATGTAATTCATATTTGACAAACTAAAAAGAGTCCTCTATTAAAGAGTGTTGTAGTTGAATGGTTTCAGCACATGACTGGGGGAGCGATGGTCATGGGTTCAATCCTCGGCATAAAAAAATGCTCTTTGGCAGAACTAATTTACGTTAGAGTCTTGATCCAGGATTAATGAATATCTGGGGGATTTATTTCTTGAACTGTGGTTTGCAATAGATGCCATAGCTATAGCTGGTAACATTTTCCAAACCCTTTGAAAGCTTAGTGAGCCATAATGTCATAATATGGTATGTGCCACAAAAGAAATACATATTATTATTGTCAATATATTATAAGTAAATTTGTTGTGCAACGTTAAAGCCATTCTGTTATTTCAGATTATCACTTTTTTTATTTTGACAGGAAGACAGAGCGTACTCTTTCTGTGGGACGATAGAATACATGGCGCCGGAGGTTGTACGGGGCGGCTCCGATGGTCACAACAAGGCTGTGGATTGGTGGTCACTTGGCGTCTTGACCTATGAACTCTTAACAGGGGCTTCCCCCTTCACGGTGGAAGGGGAGCGGAATTCACAGTCGCAGATATCACAGTGAGTACTAATCTTGAATGTAAATGATAACACTTACATGTTATTTTGTGTTTTTATGAAAGATGGCTCAATGTTTTGATGTTGATTCAACATTCACTCTGGTGACATTTGCTCCAGGTTTTATTCTGTCAAAGGTTTGAGGGCTTAGGTCGCAATTGGATTTTAGATTAGGTGTATGTTTAAGGCTAGGGTTGGGCATATGTGTATTGAATTTAAGAATTAATTTCTAACTAGTTTTTAAGAAATTAACCATGAAGCAACTATGTGAGAGCATACATCTTACAATCGTATATATGCTTGTGTATAATTGGGGATGATTTGTTAAGATTGGGACATTTTTGCACCTGAGTGGGAGTGACAGTGTGTACATGTACATAACATTGTGTGAATATCCGTGCAAGATATTTTAGTTCCTTGAAACGGATTGGTTCACTACAGGAAAATGGTGAGTCTTATCCCATTATCCTATGTTGAATAATTCATATCAAATTTAGCATTCCGGTAAGGTATGTCTGTCTCAAGTTTTTGAGGAGTTTTCCTTCTAGACAAGAATAGTTTCCATTATCAGACATATATTACACATAATTATTACACATCATATTTTGAATGTAGACAGTCAGTTATCTACTGAGAGCCAGGAGCATGTTAATTTCATATCATTGCCAGGATTTAAAGACCCTGTCAAAAGTGAAAAATTGAATAGATGAATTATATTTCAAAGGAAAGCTTATAAGCCATAGATCACAATAGTATGCTATTTTAATGTCTGTCAGAGGAGTAACAGCTCTCTGAACACTCAAAATCTAAAGCCTTAAACATTGGAAGTTTTCGACTTGATGATATCATCTTATGTGGAGTACGCATATTCATTAATTTGCATTAATTTGAATTGATATAAAGTTGTATTTTCATCAGATAGGGTCTTTAAGTATAGTTGGCACCCTCTTAGCTCTTAGGCAAAATTACTATGGGAAGTTACTACGAGTATTCATTTACCTTTTCCTGCATGTAACTCAGGAATACAGATACATAAATGCAGACAATGTTTGGACTGGAGACAATAAATTGTCTGCTGAGGGCCAGAAAGTTGTTAATTTCATATTATTGCCTTGATCATATTTTAAATATATGAAGCACCTTTCTGGCTCTCAGGACACAAGAATTAGGGAAATCACTGTTCATTTACTTTTCCTAACTTGGCAATATGGATACACTTATGCAGACAAGATTTGAATTGGAGACAGTAAAATATCTGCTGAGAGCCAAAAGGATGTTAATTTCATGTCATTATAATGATTTTGTATACTTAGGACCCTTCTGGCTCTAAGTGGTCACAATAGGAGGTCACTTAATTTGCTCTTAACTCAGCATTGCCAATGCACACACAAGATCTCTCCATTTGACCACTTGTAAAAATCCCTCAGTGGGGAAGCTGGTTTAATAGATAAATATAATTTGTTGATCTCTCAAGTTGGATAATGTCTATCTATTTTTGGCATGAGACGGTTCATTGGCCACATTCAACTCCAGTGTATGGAATAAATGATAGACGACCGACTGGTGGAATTGTATTTGCTCTAGTGATCTACTTTTTGGCCCAGCTCCATGTAATAAAAGAAAGCTCTGTCTGACCCAAATACTGGTGACCCTGGAAAGGTCATTCGGCAGAGTGTCAGGTACATGTATAATTAGCCTTCTCTCCAGCTCCCCGTTAACCTCATTAACGATGAGAGCCGTATACAGAAACTTGGTTTTCTTCTGGTGATATGCAGTCATTAGTTGATGGTTGCACTTCTTTTGTTGTTGTATTTGTTATTATGCTTTGTTTCCATATATACTTTGTTTTTGGTGTACTCTTTTGTGTTCATGAAAGTGAAATAGAAAATAAGATACATAGAACCTCTTTAAAGAATATTAGTGAAGCGTATGCCAGGGATGCACAATTGTGCAATCAGTCATTTTACGATATTACTGAAAGATTGGTATGTCGGACTTTGGGAGTCTCTTTTGTTTGTTAGGATGTTGTTTTTATCCTTGGATTCCATGCTGTAGAGGCAACTGCAGACTGTATTATGACTGGATTTGGGGAGGGTTTCAATGAAGTAAGATGTGACAATTTTAAAATGTAAACTTTGTATTTAAGAAATGATTATTGTCTTTTACATGTAGGAGGATTTCTCCCCATCTATTTCTTTGCAAGGTCAATAGACCACCTATCGTTTAAGAAATGATTGTTGTCTTTTACTTGTGAGAGGATTTTTCCCCATCTATTTCTCTGCAAGGTTAATAGACCACCTATATTGCAATATCTGTACAGTGATTGATCGATGCAGTGTTGCAGATCCTAATTACTTGTGAATCGTTAACTTATTAATGTTGACAAATTGTGTCTAGAGAATTTAAGGAGTGCTCCTTCCTTTGTGTGCACAGAACGGTATTAACACATTCAACACAGCATGATTTTGTTGTACTAGAGCATACACTATATTTCTACATGTATGAGTCTCTGTTGATTAATTGTAATGGCTGCATTGCAAGGGAACTATTATATGAGAGTGCATGTAGATTTACATTTTTTTTCATGGGTTATTTCTCTGTCCATTTCCTTCCCCTCTCCTCCTTTTCCTTCTCGTCTCCGTCTACCCCTTACCTTCTCCCACTTTTCCCCTCTCCCTCCCTTTTCCTCCCTTTTTTTTCTTTCTCCTTTTCCCTCCCACCTTCCCCTCTTCTCCACTCCACACTTCTCTCTTTCTCTCTCTCTCTTGTACTTCCATTCCCTCTACTCCTCGCTCTTTTTCTTGTTTTCTCCTTCTGTCTTTTTCTAGTTCCCTCTCTCTTTTACTTTAACACTTTCTTTCGCTATCCCTTTCTGTCATACTCTCAGTACCACATCTTTTGTTAGATATAGTTCAGAATGTCTGAAAAGATATCAGATTTAAATCTAACAGTCTGCCAACTGTAAAGTAATGACTCAATCTTAAATTCAAATTCAAGTTTTAGTATAGAAAACAACATATTACAAGTTACAAGTTATATGTACGTTCAGTATGTATTTCCTGATGGAAATTGTCATGGTAATTCAGCTGCGCAATTCGTGGAAAGTCAAATATAAGTCATGGGAATGGGACAATATAAAAGCGAACTAACCCTGAATGTTAATCAGACACTGTAATCAGCCAATATCTAATAATCACTTTCTGTGAATTTGTAGCTAAAATAATATGGAGGTGCATTTACACTGCAAGCAAAAACCATCGTTTTTTCTCACATTCCGGTGTTTTGTCGCAAGTTGCTAAAAGCAACTACCCGTAAACACAACGAAAAAACCCTAATGGAAAACCCACCTCTGGAGTGCGTTTTTTAAAAACGCTGGCAAAAACTTCACTGGTTTTTGCAGTGTAAATGCGCGCTCTCAAAACACTAATGAATCATTCCAGATGTTGGTCACGCGACTCTCCTCGCTTCGTGCTAACGCATGCAGGGCAGCGACAAGCAGTGCATGCGCACAACTCACCGATAGAAGAAAAAAACACTGACTGTTTTTTATGGGTTTTTCCTGTAGTGTAAATGGCAGTAAAAAAAAGGATGGTTTTGGGGCAGTGTAAATGGGCCTATATAGTGGTTGCATAGTAGCCGCAGTGGAGTCAGTTACCTTGACACTTTATAAATTCATGTTCAACCTCAGACTAAAATGTTATGAGTCATGTGTAAATGGAAAGGCCTAGTCTCACGTTCATTTCATATTTGACACTCAGATGATCAGACTCTTGCCAAGCTCAGGAGAGATTTGCTCCATGCTTTATTTCATCAAAGATGTAGGGTTAGCCTAGGGTTAAAGTTGGAATTGGATTGTGTGTTATGCTTAGGGTTAGGGTTAGCGTTAAGGTAAGGTCTTAAGTTAGGAATTTGGTTAGTATATGTAGGAATTGACTGCTGAGCTAGTGTGGCCTCATCACGTGTCTTGTAACGTATCAGGACAATCACCCGTGACCCCCTGGACAATCGCCCCCCGGAAAATTTCCCCCTGGAAAACTACCCCACAAGGACAATTACCTCCCCCCTCCCGGAAAATTAATGTTTAGGGATATCCACCCTGATAACAAGTTGGTTTTAATGAAAGCAGAGGGGAGGGGGGAGTAATTGGCCCGGGGGTGAATGTCCAGGGGGAAATTGTCCTAGAACCATCTTGTAACCAACATAACCAAAAAGAATATTTATTGAAAAGAGGCAGAAGTATATTGTCATTAGAATTAGAAACGTCAATTTGACCAAATAATACAGAACTGTTCTTCTGATATTCAGATGAGTTACACCTTAAATTGGGGGCATGTTGCAAATGATGTAAATGAGCTAAGGAAAGGAAAACGTAATATTGTTATTGTACCATCCTCGTGTTATCATGTCCTTTTAAAACGACAAATATGTTTGGAAGCAGACTATTTGTGGTGGAGGGTGTTATCTGGTCACTGATCAGTCTACGTGTACACCTGGTGACCTCCAAATAGGCCATGTTCACATCCGATGTAGACCCTTATGTTATGTCATCAAGCATCTATATCTTCATGAGTAGTTACATGTGCAAGGCCATGTTCACACTTCATATAGACTCTTAAATCACTGAACAGCTGGGGTATGTTCACATTTGAAATAGAGTGTAGACTGTAAAGTCAGTTAGTATGTAGTGTATACAATGTATTTCATAGCCTTGGTAACGTACTGTAAGGTCACGGAGCAGTTAGAATATCTAATAATAGCTCTAGCTATGTTCTCATTAGATTTAGACTGAGGTCCATACATTTCATGCAGAATGTGTGGTCATTTATGGTCATGTGATGTGGACCATCACTGAGCCTATTTCTGTATTGTGCTAGGACTGCTAGCCATGTTCACATCTGTTCTAGACTGTTTGGTCACTGAGCATGTTTCTGCATAGCACTGGCCATGTTCACATCCGGTGTAGATTGTAAGGTCTACTATTATATTAAATTATGAAGCAGACCGTGAGATCACTGATTGCATGTATGAATAGCTGTGGTCATTGTCACATCTGAAGTAGAGTGTGCAGTCACCGGGAATTAGGGGCTTAACAATATTGTAAATTGGTCTTTATATTTCCATTAATAGACATGTCTTCATCAGCTGGAGATTGCCAAATAGCCCGCTATTTCTGATTTGGGAAATAAGCCCCAAGTTACAAATCGCGTCTTCATCAGCTTGAAACTCGAGCTCGAGAAATTAGCTCAAGATATTTTGCTCAGCTTTCGCGCATAGTGCGAGTCTTCAGGCCGGTGAAGACGCAACGGACAAATAGCGTGATATTTTGCCAACTAGCCCAAGATATCTTGGGATGATTATCTGGACCAAATTTCCCGCTAATTGCAACTGCGGGCTGATGAAGACGCAAATTAGCTGAATAATTTGCGATCGGGATAGTTAAAATAGCGGGTTATTTGGCAATCTCGAGCTGATGAAGACAGGCCTAATGATACCCCGGTCACACCAGTGAGACCTACACCAGACTGACCACAAAAAACGTTCCCAAATGGCCAAGTATCGGTCAGTTTGGCGATGTGTCTGAGATATATTGAGAGATAGAGTGCTTTTATTTTTAAATATGAAAAGGGTTTCTTTATCCACTTGAAGGAAGAGACAGGATATTGCACGGGAAAAAGGAAGGGACAAGGAAAAGTCATTGGGTAGGACATGTGTAAATGTCGTTAACTGCTTGTTCGCGTGTTCTACATGTTGATATAAAGCATGATATTGACGTGCAATACACATGTAGCTCACAATCTTGTTAAGTTATTTGTAATAAGTTTAGAAATGTAAGTGTACAAGCTATCACACACACACACACACCTTGGTTTATGAACATAACTCTCAAAGGGATATGATCTTCCCAGTGGTCAGATTAAAAGATTTTTTTTTGTGGTTGGAAAAAAGATGGAAGAAAGACCTCTGGATATTATGTTGTAGTCAAAGTAACACCAATGAAGTAATTTTTTTATTTCCCTTGATTTTTGTTTTTGCAAAGCAGAGATTCCATTGCAATATGTAGCTTGCTTCCATTTTCGTTAAGGTGGAGGTGTTTCGACTTTTTCTTTGCTTAATTACATTTTCCTGGTGGAATCATGAAGGAAAAGTATGTTACATTGTAAATATGACAGGTCACCGACATTATACAAGTTTATCTCCTCATATTTTGATATGTCTCCAGTTTGATTTTGTGTACTCTTATATATATAACCTACAGTATTACTTTAAGTTTATCTATTCATATTTTGATATGTCTCCAGTTTGATTTTGTGTACTCTTACAGATAACCAATTCTCCAAGTCTATACAACTTTACCATTTTTTTTCTCTCTGAAATTTATCACAGACGAATCTTAACCAGCCACCCTCCAATGCCAAATACATTTTCCAAAGAGGTCAAAGATTTTATCAACAAGTTACTTGTCAAGGACCCAACTAAAAGACTTGGATGCAATGGGGTGAAAGACATCAAATCTCATTCTTTCTTCAAGGTAAGTTTTTTTTTAAAGAAAAGAAATACTTATTGGCTACAGGTGGCATAGTAAATATATTAGCTGTGTTCACATAAGAGTCTGTGAACTTAAGTTTAACTTGTGGTTTTAAACTTTAAAGTTACCTTGTACTTAAAGGGCCGTGCGGATGCACTTGTGGTGTGGAATCTTGATATTTACTCATAGTTTCACACCATGAGTGATCTTATAGTTAAAGTGCAAAATACAAACAACTGGAGGCTCCTAGAGAGGGGGGTCCTTGCTCAAGGTTATGTGTTATGTGCTATCTTAGCTTTTAATTAAATGAAATGTATCTAATAGTTGTCATAACAATTTGAAAGGGCATGGAATAAACATTTATTATTGTGCATGCTTGGGTGTCCCTCTTAACTATCTTGTCTGCAGCCAGCTTTGCACATATTTAAACCAATGACTTGACGTGCCCTTCGATTTGTTATGACAATTTCATACCTTGAAGAAAGTCACTCCTGCTTTGTGTGATAGCGTTTACAGTGCAGCATAACTTTCAACCTGTATCCCAATGGTTTCTTACAGGGGTTGAACTGGGAGGATGTGGCAGCTAAGAGAGTGTCTCCACCCTTCAGACCTCACATCAACGGGGAGCTGGACACCAGTAACTTTGCCGAGGAGTTCACGTCCCTCATCCCGGCCGACTCACCGGCAGACATCCCCAAGACAGCCGATGCAAGAGTCTTTAGGGTAAGTCTTCATCACCTGTTAGAGTCTACAATAACCCAACTTACTTTCTGATGAAGACCTGTAAACTTCACTATAAGCCTACAGTCCTAAGTCTTGTTCACATAAGCTGCAATAAACTGCTGCGCCTTTTACGTTGGGATTTGTAAGCGTACAACACATTTCTACATCTTATTACTCACAGGTGAGTATGCACAGGATCTTTCTTGTGCGCAGCTACTTTTTTTCATCCCCACTTCCGTTTATTTAGTACACAAAAACTGTAGCGGCTTACTGCAGCATATGCGAACAGGCCTTTACGCTGCCTCATGAGATAACCAGCTTTGTCAGTCTAAAAAAGTGGAAGAAAAGGAGGAGGGAATGAATATGTATAAACCTTATTTAACCCTTATTAAACAGTTGAATTAAATCATAAGGAATGATGCTGACAGAGGCAGAAAGATATGAAAGAGTATATGAAGAGAAATATAGATTTTGAAGAGCATAAGGAATTGCCATTGCTCAGAATAAAGCCCTGGCATCCAATATTGGCTTAAAATTTATTTTTTTCACCCCCCTCTCAAAAAAAATACAGATTCAAAGTCCAAAACGGTTCAGTGACCTTCTTCTTGGCTCCTCTTTTATGATATCTGACAATAGAAATCTTGCTTTGTCTAGATGTGGTCTGTAACATTATCTATTCTCAAAGATATTAATGTTCATCCATTAGATGTAAACAAGATGATCATCTTTGACTGAAATCAACTTACACATTTTTTTTGGTCAGCGGTATTTCTTGGAAAAAATACTGCTAAAAAAATTGCTGCCAGACTGTCTTTGTCATTGACTCGTGGATTAGAGGCAGGGATAAAGAAAGAGTCAAGAAAGAGTCAGAGATAGAGGAGATTGAGATTAAAAGGGAGAGAGAGCGAGAGAATGGGAGAGCGAGAGAGAAAGAGAGAGAAGGGGGAAGAGACAAGACAGAATGTCTGCAGTGTGTAATTGACTCATGGGATAGAGAGAGAGGAGAGAGAGAGAGAGATACAGACACAGATAACACATAGGGACAGAAAGAGAAACAGAGAATGAGGACAGAAACACTGAGAAACAAAACAAGGAGACATAGATGGAGAGAGAGACAGAGAGAGAGAGAGACAGACAGACAGAGACGGACAGAGACAGACATAGAGACAGAGACAGAGATATACACAGGTAGACAGACAAAAATACAGAGCGAGAGGGGAGGGAATGGAGGAGATAAAGAGAGAGAGAGAAAGAAAGAAAGAATGGAGATAAGAGAGATAAAAACAGAGACAGAGAGATAGAGAGAGAAGGGAATTTGAGAGAGAACCTGATGCAGAGACAGCAATGTGGCAGCAACCATGGACCTAATGCAGCAACCCTCCTCCAGGAAAGGCAAATTTACTTTCATTATGGATGTATTCCGCTGTGTCTGTGCTGTCAATTATACCCTATCAGTATGCGACTGCAGTCTCCACTCCCTCCCGATGAAGATGGCTCCCAGAAGAAAAATACATCTACAATACAGGTCAATGGCCTGTGTCCTCGAAAAGTCCCCCTCAACTGCAAGCCAGGCTTAAAGTCTGCGAAGTGAGTGGAGTTAGTCCGCCGATTTTCTGGAGTCATCAAATGTCAACTTCTTTATCCTGTACAAATCCACCATAACTCTGTTACTAAATGAAAATATGAACAATTTATTCTCCCTGGTAAAATGTTTCTCTGTTTTGTTACATGATTACAGTAGTTCGTACAGAACTTAAACTCTTGGCCTTCCATTAATCGGTGGACTATTATAAGCCACTTTTATTGTAGACTGCTTTCAAGAACATGGGCCATTGACTTGATGGAGGAAGAATTTTACAACATTTTCAACCCTTAGACCCAATACTAAACGTAATCTTAAGCCTAATCTTAATCCAAAGCTGAACTAAAGTGTACTCTAGATGTCTCTTGAAAAAACATAGCCCAGGCCCCAGAGCATGTCATCAACGCATATAGATCATTGATATGGAGAGGAGAAGAAAGATAACAAGTCCTCTTAGATCGGCAAAGGAAAATTCAATTTTGTAAATATTGTACATAAATCCATGTAATACAAAATGCTTGTATATTAGCCTCATCTGTTTCAATCTGTATTTTTTTTTCTTCCTTAGGAAATTGGCTTAGCAATCATGACAGAATTTCCTCCTGTATTATGCATGTTACAACCGTTTTTTCTTGGAAAAATAGTATATAATATGCTCCAGTTGAAGTGGGAAGTTGTTCATTGGCAAGGGGAAGCGTGAGGGTGAGAAAGGGAAGTGGGAGTGGGGGAGAGAGAGAGAGAGACACACACACACACACAGAGACAGAGATGAGGATACAGTGTAAATGAAAAAGACAGTTTGTCCTCTTAATTCAGCAAAGGAAAATTAAATTTTGTGAAATTATGTCTAATTCTACATGAATCCACTTAATACTAAATGGTAGTATGTGAGCCCTGTCTGTTTTATTCTGGACTCTTTCTTCCTTAGGAAATTGGCTTAATAATCATGACAGAATTTCCTCCTGTATTATGCGTGTTACAACTATTTTTCTTGGAAAAATAGTACCGGTATATAATATGCTCCAGTTGAAGTGGGAAGTTGTTCATGGGCAGGGGGAAACGTGAGGGTGAGAAAGGGAAAAGGGGAAGTGGGAGTGGGGAAGGGAGAGAGAGAGAGAGAGAGTGAAAGAGAGACACACACAGACAGAGATGAGGATACAGTGTAAATGAAAAAGACAGTTTGTCCTCTTAATTCAGCAAAGGAAAATTAAATTTTGTGAAATTATGTCTAATTCTACATGAATCCACTTAATACTAAATGGTAGTATGTGAGCCCTGTCTGTTTTATTCTGGACTCTTTCTTCCTTAGGAAATTGGCTGAACAATCAAGACAGAATTTCCTCCTGTATTATGCATGTTACAAATATATTTCTTGGAAAAAAATAGTATATATAATATGCTCCAGTTGAGGTGGGAAGTTGTTCATTGGCAGAGGGAAGTGTGAGGGTGAGAAAGGAAAAAGGGGAAGTGGGAGTGTGGAAGGGAGAGAGATAGAGAGAGAGTGAAAGAGACACACACAGAGACAGACATGAGGATATAGTGTCAATGAAAAAGACAGATTACCATGTACCTGTCAGAAGGCACAAACACAAATTTTGTGATTTTGTTTTTCTTTTGCTAAAAGAATAAAAGAAATATACTGTTTACAATATATATTATCACTAACTTTTTAGACAATGTATGGACTAAAATGTGATGTGTAGATTCAGTCAAAGAAAGGCCAAAACTTTAAATAATGTGTATGTCTAGAAATGTATCTCCACTGGCATGTGTATATGCCCTTCTCCAGGCACGAGGCAAATATACTACAGAGAGAGAGAGAGCTAGAGAGATATTGGTTTATGAACAGACAATGAGAGACATGGAGTGAAAAATCAGATGGAAGGAGAGGGAGAGAGTGAGGGAGGGAGGGAGGGAGAGAGGGAGGGTGTGATGGAGTGTGTGTGTGTGTGGGGGAGGATCTCATCGACTCCCTTTGTGTCACAAACAGCAAATCAATATTCCTCATGAGAACAGTTCTGATGATTTCAACAATGATTTTTATCTACATTTATAGTCCCCCATGTCACTGTGAATGAAGTCTTATCTCTTTGATTAGGAATGAGGGATTGCTTTCTTCTTCGCGCATTAGTTAACACATCTTCAAGCAGTGACTCACTTCCTAAATGATTCATGTCGCGTCGTCGGGAAAGCTCAAATTGCACATGTCCTGCTGCTCCTCTGTCACATTATGTCAAGCTACGTGTAATTCTCATGTGGTCATTAATATAGCAGAGAGAGGGAGGAGAGACAGAGAGAGAGAGAGAGAGAGAAAGAAAGAGAGAGAGATTGAAAGACAGTTATATTATATTTTTTGAGAAAGTCTTATTGATAATTTGATATTGTAGAGGCCATTACTCTGATATTTCAGGACAATCAGTACTTGTAATAAGTCTAGGTCTAGGTGATTTGGCTTCCAATAAATTTAGTGAGAAAACTGTAATTGTTTTAGACCATAAGTCAGGTTTTCTCTGTCTTCTTAGTAATCTAAAAAAAATTATTTCTTCTTCTTCTACAACTTACTTGTTCAATTCTGATGATTATGCTTGTGTTCATAGATATTCTGTTACCACATATTTTCTTTGGTTGCTTAATTATCAAATACTATGTACTAGTTTGCAAACGGTTAAATGTTTAGCACCTTGAGGACCTGATCACATTGAGTCAATCTAATGAACTACGCTTTGTAGGATTAATGCCTCACTTTAATACAGGCTATAGTGTACCGACTTGGTTTTGAAATTAGCAACCGCCGCTCAACCACTGAGCTGTCGAGGCTCCCAATCAGAAGGGCCCTGCTACTGGGCAATTAATAGGGTACAACCTTAGAATTTGCACAACCAGTGGAAACGGTGTACATGTTTGTGGTGAGTGATTTAGCTTTGGCAGTGCCTATTAGAGGTGTGGGGGAATGAGCAAATCAGTTTGTGACTAACAATAGGGCACCAATAGGGGAATTCCTCCATATGTAATTCCTCTGCAAATCTCCTTCTACCAGGCACAACAAAATATATGTATATCACATCAAGAAAATATCTCCTTTTCTTAATGAAGTTCAAATAAATAGCATAGACAAGCAAATGCCCCCCTCCCCTTAAATACATATTAATAATTATTATTTAAAAAAAAAAAAATATATATATATATATATATATATATCATAAAAATAAAACATTCTGACACATAATTGGAATGTAGGATCTCATGTGTTGAATTACTGAATTCATGAGCTTTATTCCAAAAAGCGGCATGGTCAGGTTGTGTGTTCAATTGTCATTCTTCTCTCTATCTATCTCCCCCCTCTCTATTGCTAGAATTCACAGTACTGTAAAATACAGGAAAGTGTATTTAATAATTATTGTAGAAGAGTTGCAAAAGACATTTAAAAAAAGTTATCATACGAGTATGATGTGCTTTAAATCTCTCAACAAGTGCTCGCTGAAGAAGTCCTTATGTCTTCCGCTATATGCATGCACTATTGTTCCGTTTGATGCAAGTCACATGTTTCATAGAAACTGAAGAGGGCATGCTCTGAGGATTTTGTATGTCTATACTCTGATTGAATAATGCTTCTCCATGTCTTCTAAGAGGCCATCATGAATTTCATCCTTAAAGGGCAAGTCCACTCCAAAAATAACTGACTTTTAATAAAAGCACAAAAATCAGACAAACCAATCAAAAAAAGTTTGACAAAATCGGATAACTAATAAGAAAGTTATGAATTTTTGAAAAAGTATGTAAAACTATGGAACAATGATATTCACAACACAAATTGCCAAGATGGTTATCAGTTTGTGACGTCATGTCCTCACAACTTATCAATTGCTTTATATAGTTTAATCCCATTAATTTCCCTTTTATCCCCAAAACTTGATTTCCCCATGCCTTTGCCCAGGTTATATGATTTGTATCATATTGCATGCATGACATTTCCAAAAACTTTTATGAATTTTGAAGAATTGATACTATTTTCTGAATATTGTATTTCATAATTATTGATTTTTATATAAATAGTTGATCAAAATTCAATTTTTCATGATTTAACTGGACAAAATTACTCTTTATTTGTGCATCCACACAGAAACAAATGACTAACAATCTAACTTGGATGCTGGTGTGAAGAAATAAGATTCTTAGGGTGAAAATAGGAAATTTATATTATCAATATAAAGAAAATAATTAGTGGATAGTGAGGACCATACGTCACAGACTCATGAGTGAGTTGCCAATTTGTGTAGTGATTTTCAAAGTTTTTCATGTCATTAAAAATTCATAACTTTCTTATTAGTTATCCGATTTTGCTCAAACTTTTTTCGATTGGTTTGTCTGATTTTTCTGGTTCTATTGAAAGTAAGTTATTTTGGAGTGGACTGGGCTTTAAAGGTACTATGTCCCATTTGCAGGCCAAACAAATGAAAAGGTTAAATTCCAACGGCATTTGAAAGACAATACTAATTTAGAACTTCCCTAAAAAAGGGGGCTTGAAAATGTCTTTAAGTGGGAAAATAACGACTATTAGTTGTCGAATCGAGCTATAGAGCCAGTAAGTAATAGTCTGATTTTTCAGACCATTGTACCGAATGGTCGTACATTTTATGCTGCGCAAAGATTCAATCAGTTTAATTTTGGCCATTACAAGAAGTGGGTTATTGATGTAGACAAATGCTCATGTACCCTTTACAGCTCATTTTATGTATGTTATTACCAAAGATGAAAAAGCCAGTCAGTCACTCAATAGTGTCTGACAGTGAAGTCTAGCAAGTAAACAGGTTTCCTTGCATAATTTGAATATTAGGACACTGCTAACGTTTAAATTTCACAGATAGGACATACATGACATATTCATAATTCCTGCAAAGTTCTACAGAAATTGATGTTGGCTGCAAAAGGGACATAGTATCTTTAAGGAACCATTATGGATAGTAGTCATTGCATAACTAATCAGTCCGAGTCAACAGCAAAAGTTCATATCACTTGCACTGTGTGGGGAGTCAGTGTACTTATTAGGTTGATAGATCTTCATTAAAGAGAAGGTTGAGTTCTGGGAAGAGGTGAAAAATAATTTGTGAGCGTTATCATTGTTATTATGCAAGTGTGGAAGAACATCAGATAAAAACTGTTCCCTGAAAAGCATGGCTCTTCAAATGCCTTAATATTCTAAATATGGATGTAACAGCATAAAAATCGACGGATTTTTATGCCACGTGTTCGTGTAGTCCCAGTTACATATTTCTGTGTACAGTGCTTGTAACTTTACCAAGACTGGGCCAAATTTCTTATCATTTCGATGATTCCAGAACCTTGCAGTACACACCAATACTAATATGCTAGATGACCAACCTTTTCTGATCGATTCTACACTTTTCTTTCATGATGCAATCGCATGACCAGAACTCAACTTTATCTTTAATGAATAAATCTTCATAAATGTAATAGTCTGAAACCAACACAGCAAGAGTTTTTGTTACTTTCATATGATATGAAAGTTTGTAGACAGGTCTACATGTACCAACTCGCATTGTTATTTGTAATGTTATGATTAGAAATGGTTGATTGGAAACTCACCCCAAGAAACATAAAATCAGATTTATAGGAGTCTATCTCCCGAAAGCGATATTTTTGTCATGACTACATTTTTCACTACATGATTATAGCTATCACATGCATTCATACTGAGTTTTTGTTTCATTTCTGATTATGCATGGAAGGGACTCCTTGCCTTGTGCAGTGGGGGAGAAGAGCAAAATAGCAGCATGGACAAGTAGTAGTGGGTGTTTGGAGTAGTCTATTTTGAAAGACCCTTTAGAAATATTATTGACAGTAAAAGCCATGGATGGATAGGCTATTGACTTGTAGGGAGAGAACCGGTATACCATGAACAAAGTAAACAGGGGTGTTTCACAAAGATTCTAAGTTGAACTTATCTCTAAGTTGGACTTAACAATTATGGAAAGCCGTTAGCATCTATGAAAATATTTTATACAAGTTATTTTTAAAAGGCATAAAATCTTGATTCAAATCATTCATATTTTCTATTTATCAAGAAAATTTCATGTTCTTGATGTGGAATTTATAAAAAAAAGTCTAAAATACTTGAATTTTCGCTTTTGAATATATTTTATTTTAAGGGTACAAATGGCTCTCCATAATGTTTAAGTCCATCTTAGAGTTAAGTTTGACTTAGGATCTTTGTGAAACACCCCCAGGAAGTGTAAAGGAATAAGAATCAGAAAAAGTATCTTTAACATCTCTTTTTTTTCTTTCCATGATTGATGCCGAACATAGTCCCGTATTATTCATGACGAATCAATGAAATAAGAAAAAAAATGCATATTTCCTGGGAAGAAATTATTGTTAAATATACTATAATTTGTTGGTTTTTGTCCTGTATTATTATGACCCCCTCTTCCCATCAAGCATACTCCCAGTCAGCTACCACCTAGACAAGACCTTAGGATAAATACCCCATAGGACAGTTACAAGAGATAATCATTTCCTCCTCCCCCTTTTCTAGGTTGAAAGTTGTCCCAGAATGGTATGAAAAACATTTGACCACTTACAACTTTCGGTTGCCATCAGCAGTGCAGCCCAGGAAGGGGTCTTTGAACATAGACTAGTAGACCAAAGTCATTGCCATGGCCAATATTTCTGGTAACCATGCGTATCATCTTGTGTCGCAGGGAGCTAGCCATGCGAGAGATTCTCCCCGAGATGCAGCGACGGTTAGAGAGACAGAGGCAGATGGCGACGTTGTCCAATTTAGAATGTAGCAGACTATGTTTGAACGACCATCAATGAATATGTGATTTTGGTACTTCCGGAATTATTAGACACAAACATGTTTTGCTTTGTCTCTATTTGTTTAGTTGGGATCAGTGTGGTTTATTCTCCCTGGGCTAGCACTGTAATTTCTAGAACGGGTGAGAATAGGAAGGAGTTCTGGACTTCCGGCTAGTGTTTATATAAATATGTTTTCTGCTTCCTCTATTTGTTCAGTTGTGATCTATTCTATATACCCTTGAACTTTTAACTCAAGACTAAGAATAGGGATTGTCCTTGTTACCGTACACATATGATTGACAGCTAGAATTCTTTATTTGTATTTATATTATATCAAGTACTATTTAATCACTTTAAATATGTTAGTGAGGATTCATTTCACTTTCATATACTGTTAAAGAGATGATATAGCAAGTATGTTAGTAACATAGAGTATGCCTACTATTGTGTAGAGTATGGTATGTGAACATTGTGCAAGTGTGCTGGACTATTATAGAGAGATGGGAAGAGACCACAGTGCATTTTGTTGGTATGTATGGGTGGGGGGGGGGGTTCCAATTTAGTGGTACACTGGCACCTCCCATTCGGTTAAACAGTTTTTATTCTGCCATCTGAACACAATCTTGCAATATATTGTAAGGGTTTTATGTAAACCGGGGCAACTGTGTACTAATTTTTATATGTTCACTGTCCATCTCTCAATCGAGGTTTTACCATCATATAGCACCCTCCAACTTGTACAGTGACTGTGCTATCTTTGAGCTGTCTGAACACAACCATAAAAATAATGTAATAGACTTGCATAGTCAGGGCACATTTATATACATGCACTAACCACCTTTATTCTCCTTTCATCTCTTTCAGGGCTATTCCTTCATAGCACCCTCCATCCTGTACAGTGACAACGCCATCACCCAAGACATGCTGACTCAGCCGTCTGAACACAACCGTCCATCCCTCGCATCCATTCTCTCCATACATGAGCTCAAGGTGGGTACATCCTTGATTTTCTAGTTGCAGAATCAAATGATATCTCCATTAGCCTGATAACTTAACTTTGTTGATAAGCCACTTCAGTAATAGCACTTGTACAAATGACCCCCAAATATCCACAGATCTTTTATACATGGAGACATTCCACTTTCGAATAAACACTGCCAAAGTGATGAAGTTGCTTCATGAATACCTTTTGTTTACCCTCTTGTAAAGGATACTTCCATCTGTGTATCATAGAATGTCTAGCTGAAGTGGTTTTATATGCACATGTACCAATATGCTTATTCCTCAAACTCGAGCTCACTAAGGCTGATGAAGTGGCAGATGTTTGTCTTATTAGTTCTATTATATCCAAGATACTAGCTAAAACTTTAAATGAAGTGATACAAAAACTAGCCAAAATGCTGGGTCTTGGCTCTCTATTCAAAATGGCCCCTTTAATACCACAAAAGTTGTTTTCAAGCCCTGATCAAGGGTAGTAAAACAAGCAAAAAGTAGGTTTTTAGATTCTCGTAACAAAATTTCCCACCATTGTCTTTTCCTCCAATCATGTTGCTTTAAGTTGCCACTAAGATTCATTAAACATTTTGACATAGATATATATATATATATACATGTCTATATATATTTATATATAGATTCCAACCACAGGAAAGACTCTAAAATTCTTAATTTAATCTTCTTCTTTTTTCCTTCTGGATATGCACTCCTAGATTAACATAACAACAAGAGAAGAATGGAAATTTTAAAAAAAGAAGAAATGTACACCCAGTCTCAAGACATTAAAGCTTATTATCATGTTGTTATTGTCTTCATTTTCCTTTAGGACTCACCATTCAACAAGTATTATGAGTTGGACATGAAATCAGCACCTATAGGAGATGGAAGTTTCTCCATTTGCAGGTAAAACATTCTTGTCTATACTGGTAACAAAAGATACTTTAAAGGCAGGGTATTTTACCGACATCGCTACCACTGCTTTAATGTATCTTTAATGTATCTTCAATTGCGCCATATTTCGGTGAAGTTGTACGTAGAGGGATTTCCCCTTCCTGTGCGCAAGCATCATCATGCGTGCATCACGCAGTTGGTGATGCATTGTGGGACATGGCTGTCGACACATGGGGACATAGTGAGCAGCAGATGGCAGTATACGTAAATCTGAAGTAGTGTCAGTAGAATACCCTTTAAGAGAGTTATTATTAAAGCAATATGCCAACTAGTAGGGATTTCCCGTAATTGGTACGGAAATTAACACTCATTACGGCAGTACGGAATTTTGTCTCAAACGTAAGTATGATTTATCGTAGGGTGCTGTACAGTAAGGCGGCCATCCAACACTCGCTGAGAAAGACAGAAAAGTATCAAGTATTTTAATAGAAGCCAATTTTTCATGGAAAACTGATGTGTTGTGATGAACTGAAAATCAATATTTAGCAGCTTTGTGTGAGTAACATCACCAAAATTTTTAGATAATCATGCACCATGCATCTGCGCAGTGTTGGCGCGCCGTTTATTTTAAGATTCATAGCGCCGCATGGGAAATAACTGATTTATTCCCCAAATTACTGATTTTGAGCCTTGTGATTACTGATTTTCTGTTCTGGAGGTTGGTAGCTCTGAATATGAGTCATTAATCTTAGAGATGGACCTACAGATTGAAACAGAAAATTACTTAGCCAACTTTTCCTCTATAAATCCCACAGTTTTTCCTGATCAGTTGTTCCCACAACTTCATGTGAAATATGGCCTTTCCATGTCGGATTGCACTCCCTCATTACCCCATAACCTACGGGCAGAAACACGCACACAAGCTGTATTGTCTTGTATCCAATCAAGATCTTTTCTTGAAATTTGAATGTAAGCTATTGAATGGGGAACCATGCCCATGTTGTGATTTCTTATTTATGATATATGTCTACAAACAATAAGATGTAATCATTATTTCACTGAACTTTCAGGAGATGCACACATAGAAAAACTGAAAAGGAATATGCGGTGAAGATTGTTAGTCGACGAGTTGCCTGTACGCAGGAGATCACAACGCTACAACTCTGCCAGAAACATCCCAACATTGTCCATCTCAAAGAAGAATTCAAGGATAAGGTCAGTTTGACTGATGTATCATTTATTTGATAATCACTATTAAAGTTTATTATATACCTCACTTTAGAAATCTAGCCATCTGATTGGTCTAAATTGGAGTCGTGATTTTAGCCATGCCCGCCTACCAGTCAATAGTCTTTTAAAAAGTGCCCTCATACCTGCCTACCAGTCAATAGTCTTTTAAAAAGTGCCCTCATACCCGCCTACCGGTCAATAGTCTTTTAAAAAATGCCCTTGTGCTGCGATCCCCATTGGTTTACGTGTTAACATATTCTCTGTGCGAGCGCGGATACCATACAGTGCTTTTTGTCTGCGATTCCCAGTCATCTTTCCAGCGAAGATTAACAGACAGTGTCTTAGATTTTCTGTGATGTTTTAACCAATCTTTACTCAAGAAAAGTATAAGGTAAGAATTCTTTGTAGATTTTTGTGTCGATACGGTATATAAAAGATATAATGACCGCTATGAGAGGGATAGCAGTTTTTTGTCTCGCCTGCGTAGCAAAAAGCGAGACATAGGCGCCGCTTTTCCGGTGGCGGCGATGGCGGCGTCAACATCAAAAACTTAACCAAGGTTAAGTTTTTGAATTTTTAAAATAATTTGGAAAGTATAAGTTCTTATTCAATGAAACTTGGACTAAAGGGTTATCAAGTATCCCCAATCATGTGAGGAGAATTTCAGGTCACAAAGTCAAGGTCAAATGTCATTTCAGGTCTGCAAACTATGTTGTGGCATCAGGTTAAGATTTTGAATTTTTATTGTACTTTTGAAAATATACATGTATTCCTAGTCCATGAAACTTGTACCCAATGTTTATCAAGTATCAAAAATCATATGACTCAAATTCTAGGTCACAAAGTCAAGGTCAAAGGTCATTTTAGGTCAGTAGACTTGGATTATATTTTTCACAACTTAATATGAGAATAAATTCATCAATTTTTATTATTTGTTCATATTTCATGAAAGTTATCAATCTTGGTACAAACAATAGTAAATAATTCTTCTGATGATTCTTAGTCAATATTCACTGCAAAATGCTGATTAGATTCAGAGGATTTCATTTTGGGGGCCTGCTAATGGGCCACCCTGCCTATAAATAATGTCCCTACCTCAATTTTTCATCATATCGAAATGCGTAATGCAGGCGAGACCGCCGAGAGCGTTTCCCTTGTATAGGCTCTCGAGGACGTTACATCCTGCCATCACCCCTCGTCACGCCTTGGTGTGATAACAAGATGTAAAGTCCCCTTGAGCATATAAAAACAACTATCCCTCTCATAGCAGTCATTATATCTATACTATAACTTCACACTGGTGCTGTATGAATTGTATATTTTTTCATTATGTGTAATTTGTATTCAAAATGAAGTTGAGTGTCAAACTGTATTGAAGAGTTAATATTTGGATATAGATGTTTAGTTGGAATTTATTGAGCTGTGGTAATTATGCATTTGTTGATGTGGAGAAATAAGTATCTATAAGCTTATGAATTGATAATGTGACCAAATTCAATATATTATCAAGTTTGTTGTTGTTGATCATATTGAGATGATCTATTTGGGGGGTTTCATAATTCAGATACCGGTATATTAATGTATGCTACAGACCAAAATTCTTCTATCGAAATAAGTTTCCATTTATTTTCCCTTTTATCGAAGGATGTTTAAAGTTCACAGAAGAAAGAGCAGGACCTGATATTTATTCTCTTCTGTAAACTTCAATTATATATAAACCCCTGTTGATTAAACTTACCGTAAATGGTTTTAAGGACTAGCAAGGTAAAGAAACTAATGTATCTTTATGTTCCTGATCTCAAACTTGCAGCTCCATACATATATCATCATGGAACTATGTAAAGGAGGAGAGCTGTTGGGTAGAATCAGAAAGAAGAAACACTTTGATGAGCTAGAAGCCAGTATGATTATGAGGAAACTCGTCTCGGCGGTCGATTACATGCACAGCAGAGGGATAGTGCATAGAGACTTGAAACCAGAGGTATGTTTATATGTCTGTTTGCTATTCATCTATTCTTTCTTCATCTATCTTTGTTGTGATCATGAGGAAACTCGTCTATGCGGTTGAGTACATGCACAGCAGAGGGATAGTGCATAGAGACTTGAAACCAGAGGTATGTTTATGTGTCTGTTTGCTATTCATCTTTCTATCTTCTTCAATTCCTCCTTCCAACTCACAGAACATTCTCTTTACCGATGACTCGGATGATGCCGAACTGAAGATCATCGACTTTGGCTTTGCGCGAATCACCAACAGCAACCAGCCTCTGAAGACCCCTTGCTTCTCTCTCCACTTCGCCGCTCCTGAAGTACTCAAGAGGGCGTACGAGCAGGACGGGGAGTACGATGCTTCGTGCGATGTCTGGAGCTTGGGAGTTATCCTGGTGAGTGTCCATTGTGTGATCCTTGATGATGATGCTGGTTAGGGTTGGTACCGCTTAAAAGTGATCTAGCAGTTTGTCATACATTAGAATGTTGTACCCCATGTTTCTCTGTTATTACCTTGAATTTCAAGGGATAGGGATTTTGTTGATCATGTCTATTGGGTATGAATCTACATGTATGACATGAATAAAGAGCTGGATTTTTGTTTCAATGTGGCAGTGTGTCAAATTTTAGTCACGGTAGCATGGTTTCTTGCTTCTAACTCAGTTACACATTATTCTTAAATTTACCTGACAGATATCATTGTATTTGCACCTTTTATCATTATTGTAAATTTTGCTGCATTCCAAAAAAATTCCAGTTTTTATCACAACCGTAACTAAAGATTATTGGTACCTGTAAACATATGTCCTCTAATTTTGAAAATTTATGATTTTTTTTTGCCATGCGAATAGTCGAGTGACAGCCATTCTTTGTCTCTGTCCCTGTCTCTTTCTTTGATAGTACACTATGTTATCAGGCAGGGTGCCTTTCCAGGATCCGAGTATATCTAAGAGTAACAGTGCATCAGACATCATGAAGAGAATCAAGCATGGTAACTTCAGTTTTGATGGAGAGGAGTGGAATTCTGTCTCCACCCAAGCCAAGGACTTAATCAAAGGTAACTGGTTAGATATATCTTATTTCTCTTTCGTTTCAGGAAAATGATATTAGAAAACATTCAAATGACATGACCAGAAGAAAATCTGGGGGTGTTTCACAAAGACTAAGATCGACTTTAAGTTGGACTTAACTATGGCAGGCAATTCATGCGACTGGTTGCTCTCACCATTGGTGTTTCAACTATGATCATTAGATAATATTTTTCCTTCAAAAAAGGTAAATTCTGTAGATTTGTGACCATGATTTGTACGTCCCTTGAGAGACCAATGCCAGTAAATGGTGAGAGCAAATAGTGGCATGAAAGGCCTGCCATAGTTTAGTCCAATTTAAAGTCGATCTTAGTCTTTGTGAAACACTCCCCAGGTTATCAAAAATGAAACATCACATGAAATGTCTTTTTGAAAAAGTACAATTTGTAGTAAGGACGGTAAGTTTCATATCTCATCTCAGAAAAAGGAAGACAAAATCTGAATGCACCAATGATTGTCATTTTGCCTTCTAAGTTCCCCTCATGCCCCCTCAGACACTTCAAATAGAATAATTCCAAATTGACCACTATACAAAGATTTTTTTTAGAGTGGACCATATACTTTGCATGGTTTATTAACTTCCTATAAACTGAAATGAAGCTTACAAGTATATCATTTCATTGGAATTACATGGACAGCTCATATCACGCTTGGATAATATTGTGCATGAGTTTCCCTCGAAAGTTATGAGATCTTCAGCCTTTATCTTTGTTTTATTTGTTTCTTCTTGTTGAGGTTTGCTAACTGTTGACCCAAGTCGGAGATTGACCACTGATGATCTCCTTCAGAATGAATGGATCCAGGGCCAGCAGCTGTCCACCTCAACCCCCCTTATGACACCAGACATCCTCAATTCATGTGCCTCAATCCAGAAGCGTGTCAAGGCCACCATGCGTGCATTCCACACCGCCCAACGTGAAGGATTCCTCCTCACCGACGTGTCCAACGCACCCCTGGCCAAGCGACGTAAGAAGAAGAAGGATTCGTCCACAGAGACTCGCAGTAGCTCCAGTGAGAGCACGCACTCCCAGAGTTCATCCTCACAAGAGGGTACGACTCCAACCCCTACAGCGAACCCCGTGCTCAATATCTCTGTAACTACTGTTTCTTGTGCACCACGAACAACAACCACTACAGGTGCCCCATCGATCCCTTCCGTTCAGCCTCTTCCAAGCCTCAGTAAGCAGACAGGCGCCAGATTGGACCAGTACGAGAGCTTGGACTCATTAGGTTTTTCGCCAATCCTGCCATTCTCTGCAGGAAGCTCGCAGGAGCTCCCACCCCTGCTCACGAGGCAGGATTCTGGTTATGTCGGACTGATGACCGACACGCAGGTCACACCAGTGCCAAGGACAAATGTAGGACCCCATGGGCTCACCTACGCCCCAATTCTCGACCCCTCCATGTACCCTTGCGGACTCCAACAACCCATCATGGACTTCTCTAGTTCCATCCCAGAGTATCTTTCGGTGCAATACACATCAACAGAGCAACCTTCGATACCAATGACAGTACCCCGAACCCTTCACCAACCCCATCCCCATCCCCATCCCCATCCCCTTCCCATCCCCCATCAACACCTCTCACATTTGCCAACTATCAGTGAAGACCCATCCATAGCGTGATTCTACTCTCCTGCCTAAGGACACTGGGTGTCTGAAAGAACTTTGAAACATAAGCATATCAGGGCTGTATTATTAAGTAACCTCAAAAAGTGTTTTTATTACTGTACTAATTGATTTTTTAAAAGCATGTTTAATAGTATTGTATTTATGAGAGACAGGAATGTTATGAGAAGTACCAGAGGGGCAAACCAAAGATGCATGTATGTATGCGCTAATGGTAAAGGTGCTTTGAAAACTAACCGAGAAGAACCATGCAGATTTGCAAGAATTTAGCACAGATTTCAAGAAAGGCTTTAGCATAAATGTAGGTGCCTTTCGTTGAAAAATTATGGTGAAATGACTTGATAGCCTATTTGAAAGAGCCAGTGGAAGGGCAAGACCATGACTTAAATGGATTACACCGTGATCCGGACTCCGCCAATGAAGAAGCTGAACATGATCTGGATGGAGCCTGTAGACTTTGAAAGTACTAAATCATGATCTAGCCTTGCCTTTAGCCTATAAAAGGACAAAGTCATGATCTAGACTTGGCCAATAGCCTGTAAAAGGACAAAATCATGATTTAGACTTAGCCTATAGCCTGTAAAAGGAATACATCATGATCTGGACATTGCATTTAGCCTATAAAAGGACAAAATCATGATTTAGACTTAGTCTATAGCCTGTAAAAGGACTACATCATGATCTGGACTTGGCCTATAGTCTATGAAAGGAATACATCATGATCTGGACATTGCATTTAGCCTATAAAAGGACTAAATTATGATTCAGTCCGACATATAGAGAATAAAGAGATTACATCATGATCTAGATTGAGCGTGTAGACTATGAAGAACTAAATCATGATGTGGAACTTGCCTTTAGCCTATAAAAGGACCAAATCATGATTTAGACTATAGCCATAGATCTAGATTGAGTGTGTAGACTATGAAGTACTAAATCATGATGTGGAAGTTGCCTTTAGCATATTAAAGGACAAAATCATGATCAAGACTTGGCCTATAGCCTGTAAAAGGACTACATTATGATTTAGACTTGGCAAATAGCCTGTAAAAGGACTACATCATGATCTGGACTTGGCCTACAGTACAGTCTATGAAAGGAATACATCATGATCTGGACATTGCATTTAGCCTATGAAAGGACTAAATTATGATCCAGTCCCACATATAGAGAATGAAGAGATTACATCATGATCTAGATTGAGTGTGTAGACTATGAAGAACTAAATCATGATGTGGAACTTGCCTTTAGCCTATAAAATGACCAAATCATGATTTAGACTATAGCCTATAGTGTATGATATGACTGGAAAGGACTGGAACTTGATGCAGACTTAGTCTATAATCTATGAAAGAAAAAGAAATCATGATCTGGACCTGCTTTATAGTCTTTGAAGGGATTGTGCATGACAAATTTGCGAAGGCAGCAGTGGGAAATGTCTGAACTTGATTGATTGTTTAAAACAACCATCTAACAATACCAGCTCTTAAGAAATATATGCACATTTAACCAAAGTCAGTATTTTCTATGATGTCATGCAAGCAATAAGATTTGTTGCAAATATATATTCGTGTGTGTGACAAAACATTTCCTGTGATTGATTGATTAGTTAATTAATTAGTTAATTGATTGTATAACACAATATTACTGTGTTTTATCCAACAGTTAAAAAGTGAGGAAATAGCTGTAAACTTTATAACTGGTTGAATACTTAGCCAGAGATATCTTGCGCTGGAGTCTAGAAAACACGAGTTATATGAAAATCAATGATATTTAACAGGTTAAAATGCATGGGGTCTACATTTCTACGTCAACATTCTCACAAGCGAACATCTCTGTAAACAATCAATCGACATACCTAGTTACATAGGTACAGTGTATCACGATGTAGGCCTGCTGGTCTTTTATCAGTCATTTTAATTTTGTTTGCCTTTTGCAAAAGCTTAGAAGCATTTCTTTTTGCTTGAAAATGAGCACACATACAGTAAGCCACTTCCGAGATAGCACTTGTAGAAATGACCCCCAAATATCCACAGATCTTTTACACATAGAGACGTCCCACTTTGTGCATTTTTAGAATAATCACTGCCAAAGTGATGGAGGTGCTTCATGAATACATTTTGTTTGCCCTCTTTAAAAAAAAGGATACTTCCACATTTGTATCGATAAAGTGTACCGGTCGTGCATAAATAGATATTGATTACATAACTTTCAGCAGTCGTCTCGATGGGTTTTACAGTTTTGTGCGAATGACCTTGATCTTCCCATACACAGATAGTGTCTCTGAAGTGGCTCATTCCCACAATACAGGTATTCTAATTGCTTCCATACAGTTCAGGGATAAGTGCGTTGCTTAGCAGAAGCCCATGGAGGGCAGGCTATCGATCCCTTGTGCAGGTGATGATTTTTATTGTATAATACTTGGATGCTCATGAATCGGAAGTACTTGAGAGGTGTCGTAGTCGAGTGGTCTTATTACTTGACTGGGAATGCGAAGGTCGTTGGTTCGATCCCCAGCATGGCACTTAAGTCCTTGAGCAAAGTATTTTATCCATATTGCTCCTCTCCGCCCACATGTGAAATGGGCACCCGCACTATAACCGGAAGGACTGAATATCCTGAATATCCTGACTTAAGATTGTTTTAGTGAGGAAGATATTTTGACAGGTGGCGTTTGTCATATGTGGCTATGGGCTAGTCGAAAAGAGATAGTTAAATCACCTTAATTTTTCCTGATTGGTCAGTCATTTCATGGAGCTACAAATAGTTTTCTCCTGTAGAGATTTAACATGGGAGGAAACTATTTGGAGCTCCATGATTTGACCTACCGTATGACCGCGCTCGCATACGCTTAGATGCGCGTGTCACAACTATCTCTTTCAATACGCTATTGATGTGGCATTTTATTGATTGTTTTTTGCTTCATCATTGCAAAACATCATTACCTAAATAGGTTCAAATGCTTGAAATATATTTTCAATGAGTGCCTTAGTTCTTCTCTTTTTTGTTTTTACCAAATACTGGATTTATTGAAATAAGTATGGAAAAATCATTTTATTTCCTTCTTTAATTGTGTTATATGACCCTGAATTGGAAAAAGTTTGCAAAATTGAAGTTGATATGAACCCTTGTTAAAATGTAAACCATAGAAGAAACAGACAACATATTGGCATTGAAAACCTCATGAAAGCAACTCAATTTTTAGATTTGTTATTGTCCGATTTCAATGACTATTGGATACCATATATCGGTTTGATTGAACGATTAACATGTAGATCCACAAACTTCAGCGATTACTCTGAAAATGTTTTGTCTTGTTCATTTATGTGTGACATGCCATACTGGATTAAGTGCTTTGTGCTTCCAAGAGATAGGGTTTTCAAAAGATAATTGTTTACCAACATTTTTTTTAATGTATATTTTTCTTCCTTGCATTGGCTTTGCTTGAAAGAACAGTTGTGCAAAAGCTAAATAAATCTTTCACATTAAAGATAGTGTCAGGAAAAAAAATGTGCGAACCAACTAAGGAACTTTATTTATTATTAATAAAATACATTCATGACAAAAAAATATGTCATTTACTTTGATTGATTAGTAAATTATATTCTACCTGAAATGGGAAAAAAAGAAAATGATTGCATTCTTGTACATAGGCAGGCAGAGAAGGCAAATAACTCACAGCTGTAACCCCTATCTAAGGAACTCGGTAATGAAGGGTGAATGATCTAAGTGCACTGGTAATTTTAGTGGGTTTTGAACCTAGGACCTTTCTTTCAAGACCACTACTTTGATACTAATGCGTAGGTCACATTTGCCGCGGCGGCCGTGGGGTCTAAAGTATCTACGGCCAATAGCAATTATAGGGCCACCGCAGCATTCCCACGGTCACATACGGTAGCAATCACATATGTTAGGGTAGCCGCACAGCGTATTTTTAATTTGTGGAGACAGAAAACCTGCGGCTGCCGTATGGCCTTTAAAGTGATGATGCACGGTCGCCTTGGGGCGTCGCTGCGGCGGCCGTAGGTTTTTGACAAATACCAAGGCAGACGAAAGGTAGCCGCAAGGCCACCATACGCCCGACGTATGGTAGCCGTGGATCCGCTCTACGGCATGGCTATGGTGTGTCTAATTGTCTAATTGCTACGGCGAACCTAGAAATGAAAAAAGTTATAACTCTGCGCTATAATCCCACAGCGACCCGTACGGCCTGTAAAGATAGGGATATGCCCTAGGGTGACCCTGAGGCCACTGCAGATTCTCTGCGGCCAGCGCAGATATCTCTCGGTTTTTGGGGCCTACGGCCGCCGTATCCTAGCCGTAGAGCAAATGTGACCTAGGCATTAGGGATGGTGTCTATAGTTCCATATACAATTTTCTTCATACATGAAAATTCTCAATGTTTGATTTGATTGATTTATTGAGTGGAGTAATTGACTGTATATTTTCAACTGTCCATTGTTTCATGTGCACACAGAGGTGATACAGTGATATTTTACATTAAAGGCTTGTTCAGATACGGCGCGGTAAACCGCCGCGTAAGAAGCCGCCCGTTTAAAAAAAACCTGTAAACGAATGTCGACTGCGTGCAATAAAGGACTTGTGCGTATTCCCTGAGCTCTGTGTTATGAGATAAAGAAATGTGAAGCCTATTACACTTTTAAAAACGTCATCATGAGAAAAAAAACGCTGAGTTTTTGCCACGTTGTGTCTGAACGAGCCTTTATTGTTAAACAAGATTTTGAGGTCTGTAACCCATTAGCAACTAGAGACAGGGGCGGATCCAGCCGGCGGCAAGGGAGGGGGCCTAAAAAGGGGCCCACTTCGTGCGAAAATTTGAAAATCGTGCCGGGGGAGTAAGCCAAAAAAATTTTTGGCACCGAAAAATTTTCCGCTCCGGAAGGGTTTTTTCCACCACCACCCCTTGGGGCGCCAGGGGTAGTGAGCACAATTTTTTTTTATTGGCACCCGAAAAAATTTCCTTACGGGAAGGGTTAATTTTTTTTCCACCGCCACCCCATTGGGCGCCAGGGGAGGGGGCCCAACTCCTTTTTTTTTCAAAAAAAGGGTGTTTTTACCTGTTTGTTTTTCTAGGGGAGGGGGCCCCCTCCCTGGATCCGCCACTGACTAGAGATTTTGTAAAAATGGCCTATTACTCACTGGAAGAGGTTGCAATATTGCTCTCATTTTGCGCTATTTTTCTATGCAGAATCTTACTGAAGACATTGTAAGGATTACGCACGTATAACATTATAACTGTAGACCCTAGAACGGATACTATAGCGCGTTGAAAACGGACAAGCGGTTTTGGGCGGTTTAGTTGCTTAAAGGGTTAATAGAGAGTCCTAGGTAGTACATGTAGTATTTGCCTATTAGTATTAGAGACATGATTTCACAGTGGATGCACTATACCAATAAATTATGAATATTTTCCTTCTTCCATATTCAAATAGCATGTTTTGAAGAGACTTCTGATGGTGAAGTTTTCATTGAGTGTTCTTCATAGGCCGTTGTGTAAAATCACTTTATTCTGGTGCTCTTTTCTCCTTCTACCTTTAATAGATCAATATGTGTTAATATAGAAATATATAGAGAAGGCAGGCACTGAATGGCAAATAATTTGAATTCGTCTTCCAACTTTATTGAGAATAGAATTAGACTTTTGCTTGGCCTAAAACTAGAAATAGCCAATAGGAAATGGGTGTTAGGTCTAGAAAGTCATACCACTTTAGCAAGACAAGAAAAGGCGTTCTTATTGAAGTATCACTATTTGGGACTCATGGTTTTCACATAAATCCTGGTGAAATGTCTTAGTTTGTTCATAGCATCATTGAGATATTTATGTATGCCACATAGTATATTTGATGCCTGTACTGCTCTGATAACTGTTTATGTTATCCACTGGACAGAAACGATTGTTTGTATTTATGGTGTGTTGATTTTTTGGTATTAAGGTCCAATAACAGTTCTCTGGCGTAGGTTGTGCCAGTGAAGGCAGTTTATTGATAAGTAATGGAGTAGTGGTCATGAAGTCAGATTCTCATTTGACTACAGAAGATATATGCCTTGCATTTTACCTAGCATTTTACCTAGAAAGTACTTGCTGAAGTCCAGGGCCCCGTTTCACAAAACTTGTCATCGGTGACAAATGACAGTTTTTTTTATATAAGCTACTAAAATCCTTGCTTCTGATTGGTTATCAGCAGATTTGTCACTGATTTTGTCATTTGTCATTGAAAAAGGGCTTTGTGAAACGGGCCCCAGCAGCGAAGTTGTTAACCAATTGACTGGGAATGCCGAGGTCATGGGTTTGAGCCCTGGCCGGTACAGTTACTTGACCTTTGACCATCACTCAGTCATGCTTTCTCTGCACATGTCAGGAGTTTGTGTGTGTCGTTAAAGCTATACTCTACTAGAACTAGAAGCACTTCCACAAATCTCCTGAAGCATCATCATCTGCTGGATTTAGCACATGTGTATTAAACCGGTATGTGTTGTTTTCAAAATGGCTGCCAGGCTGGAATGCTCCTAAGTGGAGTGGAGAATGTGTGCTATAAGTGTGGAATTATGCACACTGTAGAGCGCTTTGATCAGTTACTTTATAATTGGAAAGTTGCTATATAAATAAGGCTAATTTTATTGTATTTTTTAAAACTGTTTTGTCTAGGTTGTCATTAAGACCAAAATGGATGACTTTTTTAAAAATTGCTGAAGAGAAATTTCTTTGGACCAAGATGTGACTCATTTTGAGTTCATGGAGTTTCAACTTTTTGGTCATACTTTCCTATACCACAATTACACCATAAGTCCACTTAGTAGGTTTAGATTTTTCTTTTGATCCTCATGAAGACCAAGAAAGTTGACTGTTGTGGTATAACCAAAAGACATTGTTGGTAATGTCTCCTAGCCTTTCTAGACGAAGAAGGATCATTGTTTTTGATACATGTACATGTGTTTGATCCAACTGTTTACAGATCTGTTTTCTCAAGACCAAAACAACAATCTACAGAATAGAACTAACCAGGGTAGACCAACTGCATCCTGGTTATCAATTGGGACACGGCAGTTTAAATTTTAGGAGATCACTAAATGAAATGCTGTGAAACCAGAATTTTGTTTGCATACATGGAACTATTGCGATTTGTGCAAAGTGGTTCTGATTTGTGGAAATGCCATAGTGTGTATAACTGAATCTCTACTGATATGACAGAGAATTCTGAATTTCTCATGCATCGTGAGTTTCCTGTTCCTAGGCAATCGTTTACAATCCGCAACAATTTCAAGCTGCAACCGTTCCTGGTTTGACAGCATCGTTTCCTTGATCCGAGCTTGAATTGGACTGTAAAGACAGCGTAATTAAGTTAGACTTATTGATTGTTAGAGAGAGAGAGTGAAAGAGAGCATTCCTTCTTTGTCATATATATTTATCATGTACATAGGAATTTATCAGTATTTTTGTTGTTGTCATAGTGGAAATGATTCTTCTCCTTTGACCTGAAAGAGGTATCTGTAGTGTTAGTTGTAATAGTATCCTATATTTTATATTGTACAGAGAGATAGATAAATTGTATTTTCTTATTTCTATATTTCATACATCATTACCTATTTGATTAAATATGTGCTAAGCACAGGACCTATCAAAGCGTTGTTGCGTATTAAACGCATATCTCAACTTTTTCGGCCATAACCTTCATCGGCCATAACCTTCATGGCCTTATTATTTCTAATCAAAATCACAGCCATTCTGTCCAACAATTGCATAAACACACAAAAAGATAATTCACAAAAAAGCAGTGATATAAATTAAGAAAATCAATAAATACAATTGTATTTTCCCCCTTTTCTTGAAGACACTTATAATACTGTTGGCTTTCTTGCAGGTAGCAACAGTATAGAAGAATCATTTCAGTAGATTTTTTAGAGGAATAGAGGTATTTAACTATGATTTTGTACACAAACTGCTTGTCTTACTAAAAGTGCTGTTCATAGGGCAATGGTGCTCTCCCTACTTTTAAATTTAAAAAAAAATGCCTTGTAATGGTGGCGAATCAAGAAAAAAAAACTGGAATGAATTTCTATTTCATTAAGTCTAGAAAATTGCCCTTGGTCGTTTTGACAGGATTGTTTGGGCTACACAAGTTGACTTTGGTCAGGTTTTAGGCTAGGTTAGTGAATGCTACGTAATGAAATTAATTGTAAAAATATAGAATATTTCATACAAGCAAGCAATTTCCTCCTTTTTTTGGTGAACATTTTAGATTTTACTTCTTTGTCTTTTGCAATGTAAAGGTTTCAATGAATGGTATATTTTTATGAATAATTTGCAAGAATTCTAAATTAGGAATTGAGATAAGTAATGTGGCATTTTTATTGTGAAAAGTTGATGTTACATTTATAGCATTTTAAAGAAAATCTTACATATTTATCAGTGTCTTGACAAAAAAGTGCATGAATGAATAATTGTATGTAATTCATTTTAGCCTATCGAGTTTCATTGTATTTACCATGTACTGTAATTTATGAAAATATTAAATTTGTAAATTGACAATAGCATTTCAAAATGTCATATTTTAGATACTTTAATAACATATGTTGTATAGCGATTTCCGTGGCATTCTCAAAATGTATTGCACAATTTTACCGAGGTGTTAAATATCTATTAAACTTTTTAAAAATTTTATTATATAGCATTCTATGGGACCAAATATACTAGCTTTTCTATATAGGTTTATGTATATACAAAACTATATACTGATGTATATATTAGTCTAAAGAATTATGTTAAATTAGGAGAGAGATATGATGTGAAGATATCAAATAATATACTCATTGAAAACAGTATCTGAAATTGTCAATTGCTACTAATTTTCCAGAAAATGGAGAGTGAAGACAATTGCAGAATTCTTATTGTCTGAATGTGTCGATAATTATATGTTGTGCTTGCCGAGTTTATAGTTTTATGTAAATATCTGATTTCTTTGGTTTTACATTTACTTATTGATATGTCATATAACCAAATTTAGTTATTATTCTGTAAAATGTTAAGTTTCTTGATGCCGCTATCATCATGATACACTAAAATACATGTATCTCTCTCTTTTTTCATATGGAAAAAAATGTTTGTAGATTTTTTATAACTTGTATGCCTAAATGAATTTTATTTGAAGGAATTGGAATTGGTACTGAAGGGCACACCCGCTCATTAAATTTTTCAATAATTTATTGCAATACCGGCTCATATGTAGATCATCTTTGTTGCTTTCTTTTCTGGAGGGTCAGAAGGGTATGGAAAAAGAAAAAAGAAATGTTCACAATAATTAGGCAATAAATTGACGTTTACTGGTCCTATCCGTTCATACAGAAAATAGAAAATATCTAGGGAAAATATGTATGAATGCTGATTGTCTCTATGAAGTGCATGAATATGGTCATATGAAATATGAGACGTTTCACTTTATTAATTGAATTATTATATTGAAAACAATCTGGTGTAGCACATCATTAATGTATAATGGTAGTTTAAATCTTCAGACCTTGTAAAGTAGACTTTTATGTTAATTAAAAAACACACGTCCCTCAAATGAATATGAAGGACAGAGTTTTCTAACCATTTTATCATTTTAATTCATGCTATTTGTTATTCATAATAAATTCCTTCTCTGATTAAAAAAAAATGTTTGTGTGACATTAATTTTCCTTTTCTTCTTAGAATTTAAAAAAAAAAGTGTGAAGTGTTTAAAGTCAAGGATGTCAAAAAAATCATATCCTTCATGTCCTGTATCACATTGTAGAGGTGTCGTAGTCGAGTGGTCTAGTCACTCAACTGAAAATGCAAAGGTTGTGGGTTCGATCCCCAGCAAGGCATTTTTATCTACATTGCTCCTCTCCACCCAGGTGTTAAATGGATACCCAGTACGATGTGAATGTCATTGTGGTTGAATTAGCATGTGCGTGCCCTTAAAAAGGGCGACTGGCTGGAATGCTCCCCAAGGGAGTGGAGAGTGTGCTCTGTAAAAGTGCAGAATCGCTGTAACAGAATGTGAATGCTTCCGTCGAGTACGATGTAACTGGTATTAAAAGCGCTTTATAAGAAACCGTCATTATTATTATTATTATCCCAATTTTTCTATACATCTGTAAAGGTGGATGCCTTCATAATAGCTCACTTTGTGATGCCTCATCTTTTAAAGAAATCCCTTGTTTTGTGTTGCATGAACATTGAGAATACCAAACTACTTAAATCAAGCGAGACCAATGCAAGTGTGAACCCCAAGACAACAGCTGCATAAAATGATGGCCCAAGAGACAGACAAGATGGATAAGATGGACCATGTTAGTTTAATGAGCGTCGGTCTACTGGTATGTATCTGGCCGAGTTATCTGGATTTTTAGGTACCCTGAGACTTACGGCTGTTGAGCATTTTATTTTATTTTTTACTTCATAGGGAGCAATAGTTTTTCTTTTGTGTATGTCATGACCAATTTCACCTCGTGATAAGTATGCTTCTGAGCTTCCTACAAGTGAAAGACAAGGTTCTTTTACGTAGGATTTGAGCATCCATGGATTTGCATCCCAATTTCACAGGGATACTTTGGTCTTTGTCTGCACAGATACTTAAAAACACATGGTGTAAAATTTAACTCGATATATGACCTTGATTTACACCATTTCATATCTGCCGAGAGCCAGCACTACTTTTTATAACTTGCATTTTTAACATACAGACAACATCCTTTTAAATGAAATGAACATGATACAAAAGAACCATCCGAAGTAAAGACAGAGAGAGATGTTTACATTTTATCCTCAATTCCAGATCCATTCTTTTATTACCTGAATACATATTTTCATAAAAATTCTGCAATCTGCATATAGAAAATGTATATTCATAAAAGAAATACAGTAAATACAGTAAATATATGACATCTTTGATTCCTTCTGATATTAAAAAAAAACATCACTTTGTGAATAGCAGGTGTTTTCAACACCAGATATTATTGGCACTCTCCAAATATAATTTGTTTTCCTCATAGACATTTCATACAAGTGCAGTCCATGAGATGATCCTAAACTGGTCAGTTGTAGAACTTGGTAAATTCCTACATCACCTTGTGACATCCTCATTGTACATATTCGCACATACAAATATTAGCAAAGACAATATCCTAATGAGCTATTTCATAGCTTGCATAATCATTTGTACATTAAAATATAACTTTCATGTGATTTTGGTAAAGTATGAGATGCACGATTTGAACTTTACAGCACCATTATTTTTCTGAAAGGATTCTATATCATACATCTACATGCATAGTGATGATAAAACAGAGTTCTTTCAGCTTTCTTAATTATAATTTGAATTTTCTTTCATATTTCTAAGCATTCATAAATAAAAGATATCTGGATTAAACAGATAGTCATGATTCATTATGAAAACCACAAGCTAATTAGCTTTCACATCATACTCAATTCCGACAATTTAAACCATAGTAGTTATACAATGGCAAATTAAATCACTGCACATTGCTGGAGGCAATTTTATGTTGGTGGTACAGGTGTATTATAGTTTTCTGTTATTACATTTCTCATCAATTTGAATACATTATTGGTTGAGACATTGTATACATCATCTATGATATCACACACAAACTAGTATTGTCCAATCAACAGCCACAGAGATAGGTTGGTCCATAGTGCATCCTTTGAAGGGTACAGTTTTTCGGTCAAGAGGGCTGACTCCAGATCCCGGAAAATCGGCCCTGACAGGGACAGGGAAATTGGACAAAAAAGAGAATGTTTTAAATATATTTACACACGATGAATAAGAAAATGATACCGTTTCGTAAAGATATAGATAGCCTAAATAAATCTCAATTTTAAAAACTGTTTTTCAGGATGATTCAGTCTCCTTTGTGTTAATTTTCTGGTATTAATATTAATTCATTTACTAGGTAGTTCCATTCCAAAATGACACACACATTACTTTTATCAATTTTCAAGAATTAAAGGAAGATTGTCAACTACAATATATCAAATTGCTTAAAGGAGAGAAAGTTTCAAACTAAAGTACATGTATATATGCTGATCTTAACCACAGTGACCATACATGTACATACACTGTTTA
>CP137669.1:33414118-33536112 GCA_037976565.1 Mesocentrotus franciscanus | reverse complement strand
TGTGCGGCCAAGCATCGAGGGTATCCTTGAATGATGTAGTGCTACAGGGGCCGGATCTTACCAACAACCTGGTAGGAGTACTGCTTAGATTCCGCCAGCAACCAGTAGCACTCATGGCAGATATCGAGGCAATGTTTCACCAAGTGAGGGTGCCCCCAGAGGAACGAGATGTGTTGAGATTCTTGTGGTGGGAGGATGGAGACGTCAACAAGCAACCGTTGGTCTACCGGATGTGTGTCCACCTCTTTGGAGGTACGTGGAGCCCAAGTGTGTGCAGTCATGCACTTCGTCAGACAGCAAGAAACAGTGATGGTAATGGTAAAGCTGAAGCATCTAAGGCCATTCTCAAGAACTTCTATGTAGACGACTGCCTGGTGTCAGTTGACAATGAAGAAACGGCGGTGAAACTTGCTGCAGACTTGATGGCCTTGCTCAGTGAAGGAGGCTTCAGATTAACCAAGTGGGTCAGCAACAACCCATTTGTCCTGCAATCCATACCAGAAGAAGAGAGAGCAAAAGATGTGAAGGGTCTGGATCTTAATCATGATGCTCTTCCGGTTGAGAGAGCACTTGGAATCAGTTGGGACGTAGAAATGGATTGTTTGTTGTACAAGTTCAGACCCAAGGACAAACCCCAAACCAGGAGAGGTATCTTGAGTATTGTATCTTCGATATACGACCCTCTCGGCTACGCCAGTCCGTTTGTCCTGAGGGCTAAGATGATCTTGCAGGAGCTGACCAGGCGTAAACTTGGATGGGATGAGGAGATTCCAAGCACGGAAATAGAGAAATGGAATGACTGGTTACAGGAACTACCCAAGATGACTGAATTCCAGGTCAACAGATGCATCAAACCACATGATTTTGGCCAAGTAGTTGAGCATAAACTACATCACTTTGCTGATGCTTCTGAGATGGCATATGGGGCTGCATCATACCTGGTCATAAGGAATGCTGATGGGCAGTCTACTAGCGGGTTGATCATGGCAAAGTCACATCTAGCTCCACTGAAGAAGATGACAATTCCTCGACTGGAGTTAACCGCAGCAACTCTTTCTGTAAAGCTAGATGCCATGTTGAGAAGGGAACTGGAGCTCCCAATCAAGCAGTCGGTGTTCTGGACTGATAGTACTATTGTGTTGCAGTACATTAGGAATGAGGACAAAAGATTTAACACATTTGTAGCTAACAGAATAGCAACCATCAGAGAGCATTCTGAACCAAGTCAATGGCATCATGTAGGTTCTCATTCCAACCCAGCAGATGATGCAACAAGAAGTATGGGAGCAGATGAGTTGAAGGCAAACACCAGATGGCTAGTGGGTCCAGAATTCATTCAAGAAGCTGAGAATAGTTGGCCCAAGGATCCAACCACAGCAGTAAACATTAACGAGGATGACCCAGAAGTAAAGAGGAAGAAGGGAATTGAGGTGTTTGTAACTGGTACAAACCAATCTGATGCTGTAGACAGATTGCTGACACACTACTCATCGTGGTACAAACTACAAAGAGCAGTCGCTTGGATCTTGCAGTGAGGCAGCACTTGCGGGCAGGATTCAAGGAAACACCAGTGATTCAAGGGGCCACTACACACTGGGGATATTGCTGCATCTGAAGAAGCCATTGTCAGATACGTTCAGCAACAGACCTATGCTGAGAGTACAGAGTCTTACAGCAAAATAAGACTACACAACAACGGTCACCCACTCGAATAGCAAAATCCAGCCCACTATCTAAATTGAGTGTGAAACTCACAGACGAAGGATTGATATGTGTTGGAGGAAGACTACACAATGCACCACTAGAAGAGCAGACAAAACACCCAGTGATTTTGCCTTCAAAGCATCATGTAGTACAGCTTTTGGTGAGACATTACCACATTATGTGTGGTCACTCGGGGAAGGAGTATGTGCTATCCCTACTCAGACAACGATTTTGGATAATCAGAGGAGGTTAGCAGTTCGTCATGTACTGAACAAGTGTTTCACATGTAAACGTCAACGTGCAAAACCAGTGGAACAGAAGATGGCAGATTTGCCGACAGATAGAGTGGTACCAGAAAAACCTCCATTCAGTAACGTGGGAGTGGATTGTTTTGGACCATACATGGTGAAACAAGGAAGGAGCTCTGTGAAGAGATATGGGTGTATATTTACCTGTCTGGTAATTAGAGCAATACACATAGAGTACTGCATTCATTGGAGACTGATTCATTTTTGAATGCTCTACAGAGATTTGTTTCACGCCGTGGACAACCAGAGATTTTAAGATCCGACAATGGCACCAACTTCATAGGTGCAGAGCGTGAATTGAGGGAGGGATTGAAACGATGGAACCAAGAGAAGATCCACAATGATCTCCTTCAACAAGGAATTGATTGGAAGTTCAATCCACCTACAGCATCCCATATGGGTGGATCATGGGAAAGACAAATCAGAACTACGAAAAAGGTCTTGAATGCAGTCATGAAGCAGCAGGTTCTGAATGATGAGGGCTTAACGACTCTTATGTGTCTAGTAGAGGCGATTATCAATGGGCGTCCACTCACCATAACATCTGATGACGCGAAGGATGCAGAGCCTCTCACGCCAAATCATTTGCTGCTCCTGAGGTCAAACAATGCCCTACCACCAGATGTGTTCCAGAAGCACGATATGTATGGACGTCGACGCTGGCGGCAGATTCAATACCTGGCAGACTTATTTTGGCGCAGGTGGGTGAGGAATACCTACCTTCCTTACAACAGCGGCAGAAGTGGCTGAAAGAGACGAGAAATCTGGAGGAAGGTGACATCGTGCTGATCATCGATAATCTACCGAGGAACAAGTGGTTAACGGGAAGAGTAATCGAAACCTATCCTGGGAAGGACAAGCTCGTCAGATCGGTGAAGCTGAAACATAGCACCGGTATCCTAGTCAGGCCTGTGCAGAAACTATGTCTTTTGGAGGAAGCAGAGAGCGTAAATCGGTGAACCATGGAGAGCGATCTTATTTTAAATGGATCCACAGCGAAGAAAGTCTATATTTGAGCGTTAATTTCTTATGTGAGATAATATATATTTCGTTACACGTTAATTGGTGCACGATGAATTAAACGTGCGAGGTGAGAGCCTAGCGCCGCCTCTTGTGAATTTTTTGTGTCGCAATATCCTGATCCGTGACAAGCGAAAGATCCTGATCATCATGTTCCAGTTAGACTGACGTCGAAGCAAGACAGAATTTGTTTACAGCAACAAACTATTGTTTCAGTGCAAGAAATTGAGAAAAACACTCCTCAGACTCGATACAAGACTATTTGCAGTAACATTGCGCCCTTGAGGAAAATTGGGCACGTTATATTTGAGGACAGTGGACACTAATTTTGAAGAAAATTATATATTTCAGCCTTGTAATAGACTATGTCATAATATGTTTATTATTCATTACTTGAAGAAAGACTATAACGGACTTCATAATACATGTATTCATTTTAGTATTAAACTGAGACTATTGCTGAAAGAAATTTTTATTCGAACGATATTCATACATGTACGTAATTTCTTACATGTTTTTTCCTAAGAGCAGGAGTTAAATATATGATCACTACAAATGAGAATCATTTGATCATAACAGGTTTTTGGTTTATGTGAGCATACATATATGTAGTGTCTAGTTCAAGTTGAAACTTTAAGGAACCAAAATTGGTTGATATTTGATGCATAGACCCAAAAGAGTATACCGGTATATATGAAAGGGATATTTAAACTGAAGTTCTGTTTTATGTAAATTGACAATTTACTCAAGACTGAAGATAGTGAAAGTTTAATCGAAGAAGCAACATTTTCTGAATTTGAAAATCTATTTTTTGTGTGTAACCCTGTGGTACCCAGTGGTTGGTTACTGATATTTTTTTTTTTTGAAACTCACAAAGGAGAGTTTAATTTCAAGAATACAAGTACTGAAATACACAGTTCTGAGTAGATAGCAGCTCTAGAGTATGTATAGAGGTAGAGTTATGTCTGAGCTAATATATTTTGTATTTTTCTTTGGAAATTCATAAGAAAGCTCAAAGTGGTGTAAGGAAAGTTAAGGACTTTAACAATCTTTGTTATTGTTAATTGCTACAGAGTGTCAACAATTGTGTTAAGATTTAGTTGATGTGTACTCTAAGGCAACTTATCATTTTGCCAAATGCTACTTTAATTGACATGTCGGCATACATTTTTAGGCGACAAGTGTTTTTGTTAAAGGCTAAACTTGCCTTAAAGGCATTCACTGTAATGTACTACATGTACTTGTGTAAACGCAATTTATGGAATGTGCTATGCAGAGTTAAGTATAAATTCTGAATATCAAGTTGTTTTTTGAATAGGTTAAAGGAAAAATAAGGACATTTTCCTTTAATGGAAGTTGAAGTTATTTGATAAATGCTTAGCTGTGGCTATGCATTTAAGGGGCCGGGATGTAAGATTTAGAAAGTTTTTGTTGGTTTGGTCATGACGTCAGTTTGGATTAACCATGTTTTCATTTGGCCGTTAGGGGGCGTTTGTAGTGCACCAGCCTAAAAGTCACGACATTTGAACTGTTTTGTGGTCAATGATTCCCTCAGTAATTCCTGACAATCGAGACAAGCCCAATGTTGTAAGTACTCTAAAGCTATTATTTCTATAAATCGATCTTTAACTGATTGTATGAGGCCAAAGATGGCACAAGATATAAATCTAGTTTTCTGTAATTTAAGATGAAAAGTGCGTTAAAATGTCATCAGTGCATGTAGCACCACATATAGACAAGTAGGATAACGTGTGTTGAATGTACAGTTTGTGCATATATCAGTTTGTGTTACGGACAATTTAGATTTGTGTGTAATGAGTGATGATAATTGACATGAAACAAAAGTATGAAGTCTTTTCCTTGGTTATAAAGAATGTCAAAGGTATAGCAGCAAATAGAATTTAGTTCAGGAACCAAGTAAAGAGTGTAAGATAGAGGCAGGAAATAAGGCTGGTCGAGGGTTTATTTGTGTATGACGTTAATTTACAAGATAGAGAGGGATGAATTATAAGATTTATATTTGTAAACAAAGGTAGAATTTAAGACAGCTCATGATAATAAGACAAATGAGGCAGTATGTGTTACAATTAGTGTTTGCATAAGTGAGCTTCACTCTCAAAGTTTATTATAGGTTTTCTTTACTCAGTCATGCATATTAAGGCCATTTATGGCAAGCTATTTGTGCAATACAGTAGATATTTGTTTATTCATGCAAATTTATGTATGTAAATTTGTACACATGCTTATGATTGCTTGTTTGTTTTACTGATATTACAGATGAACTGCATTTTATGCAAGTATCTCAACTTGGCTGTCATCGTCCTTTCCTTTAGTCTACTGTTGGGGTCATTTTAGCAGTTTTAACGTCACAGTGACCATACATGTACATACACCGTTTATGTAAAATATATAATGCATATCAGTGGCTAATAGGGCTGTATAATTACCAAAGTAATGGTGATTATCAAATTATTTGATTTGATATTTGATTTTTCACATATGCATCAGACATATCATTACAGAAACAAAAATAATTTGTATAGATCTACGATAACAGACAAAATGTTCAATCTTCCCATTTTGCATGCATGGACTATCATACTTGTGACAAACCTGCAATAACATATGTTGTTTGATATGGTACTAGCTGGACTCCTCGCTGACTGCTGTCTTATCCGCTGCAGCCTTCATCTGGCTTTCTGCGTGGTCTGCAATGCACTTCTTGAATGCTGCTACCTGGTCCTGGCACTTCCTCCAGTCACGATTATCTGCCATGCATTCCTAGAAAACAAATCAGAGGAGAAAATGTCCACATCAATATCATGAAAAACAGTAATACACTCAAATAGCTAGATTTATATTCATAGATTTATATTGTGCACGTATCCATCTCAGGGGATGGTCAAGGTGCCTACAAAGTAGTATTATTATCCTGGCTTTAGCCCAGCTGCCAAAAGATGTTAAAAGCATGAAAAGTAATATTCATAAATATACATGTAGGCCTACAGTATATACCCATTATAAACAAATGGGGAACATTTTACTGCCATACAATCAATAACAATGACAAAATAACTACAATTTTCCTTGAGTGACTGTGATCCTTGATGACTGTCGAAAGCCAGATTTTCAGAACTTTATAATTATAAAGAACAGTCAACTCTCCCTTTTATGGGCATACTCCATACTGCATGCTATGACACTGTAAATTACAACATGAACATGTATTTACCTCTCATTGAAACAAACCTCTATTTATAGCATATCTTAATGCACTTTAGAGGATTTCTGACCTGTAACACTAACACCATTGTTTGCTTTAATTTGTGTAAGGTTGTTTCCGAACAACTGCATACAAATTGTGGCTTGTTCAACTATTCGTTTTCTAGATCATTTCCTTTGTCGGTCACTAGCTGCCTAACTATATATAGACATAGAAAATAAATCACCTTTTTATGGCAATGTAGTAGAAATTGAAAGATTTAGACTTACAATACAGCCATCTATTGCCTATCATGCCAGTTGCTACCCTCATCATACCGCCCCTGCCAAAATAGATCTATTATTATTAGAATCTAATTTCTAAATGAATGAAGAACTGTAAAAATGACATTGTTGTCAATTTGCCCGGAAGATAAACGTCTTTGAAAACTTTTTTTTTTCTTTACATAATCAGCTGCAACCCCTAGGCCCTGCCTTGGTCGACCGACCGAGGCCCAACCCACCACACTCAGTCCGGTAGCGCAGGCCATCGGGGCGATGGCCATTGGCATTGCATCATCCTCCCACCCGCTTTCATTTACCTGCACAGCGTAGTGAAGCTCTAAGCAACCGGTATCTTTAATCATTTTATCCACGGGATCCTCTTCGTCATCTGGATCAGGCCTGGACCTGTCATGGGGCTGGGGTGTTGGGACAGTCTCTTCTGCCTTATTTGACGCCTCGTCTGCCATTTTCAGTGATTAACTTGTGAGGTATGAATTCTCAGATTAGCCGGTGTGTGAAAAGACAGCGTCGTGTTGTGGCGAGGGAGCTAACACACTAACGCCGAGAGCCTCGGCCTGTCAACGGTGGACCAATGCGCTCAGATCAGCTCAGCTCAAGGACATCGAGGTACTGTTTGCTTTTCACGTCTGTGGGGGCAATGTATAAGTACAATGTATCACTATTACATAACAAGCCCAGACTTATTGGTTACACAAGGATAAGAACGTCCGATTCTTCTGTTATCATGTGACCTTCTAACCCACAACTAGGGTGCATGCTCAAAAAGAAGTGTCTGTCGTGTTTTGAGAATTTACTGGCTCAGAAAACATGTGTTGATTTCTAGCCTTGATCAAGGCCAAGTCATGATTTTTATGATAATGTAATCTTCCAGAATTCCAGAATTCCAGAATTCAAGATATTAATTACTTCAACATACATGCTTCATTTGTTTGGAACTGATGGTGCTAGAATAAAAGTACATAATTTCCACACCCTAGAAGATTATGAGATATGCAGTTTTTATTTTATGTCTGTGTTTCATCTAGCTGTGCCTGTGTGGACTCGAGTGTGGAGTGTGGAGTATGGAGTGACTTTTCTAGCAATATGGCTGATGGTAAGCAGAGCAGTGTGAATAATCCTACAGCCAAGCTTGTGATTCAACAATGTCTGTCTGCCAGGCTACAAGTCCAGCCGCCAACAGATGATGCGGAGGCTGAATATGTAGAGGTATGTCTGCTCAAGTTATTATATTGTTAATTTTCTTAATTTTTCATTTAATTTTTTTGTAATAAAGAGAATTTGATACAAAATGTAGCTAGATCTACATATAGCAAATACTTGTAAGCTTTATTACCACCACAGCTAATATATGGCATGCAGGTATATTATGGGTTGGAATATCATCCAGTACGTCACAGCCATCCACATTTTGTACCGGTAGTATTATTTGGTGGTGATTCATTTACCCTCTTCGCTCTTGATTAAGCACACCAAGAAATAATTGACACTTTTAAAGGTAGACAACAACAACAACAACAGAATGTGTAACAGAGGTCATGGGGCTGAGATTTGGCTTAATTATCTGAATGCTAAATATTTTGTATTGTAATTAAATCTGTCAACAGATTGGACGATGAGTTGTTCTCTATGTGTGCTTCTTGAAGGGAGCAGTTCAAGATACAGTAGAAAAGATGGGTGAGTTTATCGGTAGAATTAGGGCCGGTAGCATGAGCACCAGATATTCTCTCTGCATTCCTAACGTCTCGCCATGTCCCCTTTTTATACTCTCTATCTCTCTCTCTCTCTGTATCTCTCTATCATTCTCTCTCTTGTTCTCCAAACCTTGATCTCCATTTACTTTCACTAGCTCCTCTATCCCCCACTCTTGTTGCTCTCCCATCTTTACATACCTCTCCCCTTCCACATATCTCCTTGACTCATACTGATCATGTATTTTCCTTGTTTTTGCCATTCTGTATTTTATTTTGTTGAATATATTCTCTCTCTCTCTCTCTCTCTCTCTCTCTCCCTCTCTCTCTCTCTCTGTCTGTCTCTTTCTCTCATATTTGTCATAACTCCATTCTGTAACCATTTCATACACTGAATGTTGCTGACATTTATTTTATCTCACTCCATGGTGCAGATCACAGTAAGAGACTAAAGAGCAGTCGTATGTTTAACATTTTTTCTCCACTGATCATGAAAAACCCAACTTATTTAGTTGGTTTGATCAATTATACATAGAAGGAAAAAATTGGGCACCCCTTCTGCCCCTCCCCCCCCCACCCCCTCTGATTAAAGCAGAAATAAGTATAGTAGGCTAATAAGCTACACAGTATTGGCTAAAACTAATTCAGGATATATTTTGACTTTTCTTTTTCCACAGCAAAATTTGCCCTCAACATCCGGCTCAGTGAGGCACTCACAGACTCCAAGCTGGTCTCCATTTTAGATCTACCTGGGGATGTCCTTATCGTTCCCCAGGCAACGCTCGGTGGCAAGGCCAAAGGAAAGATGATGCAGTACCATGCCAACATCCCAAAGGATATGGGGAGAGAACTCTTTCAAAAGTTTGTTGAACTCTGTCGTGATACCCTAGCGAGCAATGCAAGGACGTCGGAAGCAAATTGTAAGGTCAGGAGCGGGACCTATGGAAATAGGCAAGTGTTGTCGATTGTGACTAACGGACCCTTTACACATACGATGGAGTTTTGACCCTAACCAATGACTCGATGAACTATGTTGCGTGGCCTTCGCAGGCAATGCAGGCTGTGCAAGAAATTCAGGAACAAACTTATTGAAAAAGCCAAGTGTTGTCTCTTGTGATGGATGGACCCTTTGCTCTCACCATTGAGTTTTGATTGGTGTTTTTTTGTCTTGATGCCGAGTCTTGCTGACCAATGACTTGTTAAGTATGTTGCAAAACTTTTCCGAGCAACAAAACTATATGTAGACCTAAGAACATTAGAAGCAAATTCTTAGGTCTGGAGTAGAAGTTGTGGAACCTATGGTAATAGGCAAATTCTGTCTCAACCTCTCAGGTATCCACACCATGAAGTTTTGATTTGTGTCGGTTACTGCGTTGCAAAGCTTTGATGAGCAATGCAAGGACTTTTGAAGTGAAATTTGTAATATCACTCAGGAACGGAATTGATGGAAATAGACAAGTATTGACTCTGGTAACCAATTGACCTTGTCTTGTCTTGGACTTTTGATTGGTTAGTCATAGAAACCTGGCCATATGTATAGACTACCCCACAGGCTGTGAGACAAATATAATGTGTATGCTTATATTCTTGGAAAATGTATTTTGTTGAATGCTTACAACTTAGATTACTGTTATTGTACTTGGATACAGTATTAAGAATGTAGAAGAGAGTGGTCTCAAATTAATTCAGCTTCAGTTTGTAAATATTTATTGGGAAGCAAAGTAAATATTTTAGCACTTGGGTACTTGCAGGGAGGTAAAGCTAAATGATATTTTTGTAAATTTGTGTAAAAATTATTTAGCACATAGTACACAAAGTTGTCTAATTTTAATTGTGGACAATTCTGAATTTTTATGTTTATTTTCGACAATTCTGGCATTGCTTGAAATGTTAATTTTTACTATTGATCATAGTACGATTACATACTTGACATAAATGAGATATAGTTACTAGCCAATATAATGCTACTCAACTCATAAATTACATTGCTGTTGTCATATCAGCAGTAATTCCTGTTTGCTTTATTTTAATTCATTTGATAAAGAATGGGAGAGATGCAATAAATGACAGAGAAAGAGAAAATGTATACATGTCCATGTTTGTGGTATGGTGATGGTGTTATTGTTAATAATTGTAAGAAGGGCAGAGGGAGATGGAGAAACATGATGAATGTTATGTGAAAATGATATGTTCACAATACTAGCTATATATAAGGGAGAAAAAATTTAGAGATAATATTCTGGTCATGTGATTGCATTGTGAACGAAACTGTGGAAGCCATAGGAAAAGCTTGATCATGTAGTACATAAATAGTGGTGTACATGTATACTGTGAGGTTTTGTAATCATCAACAAAAGAAGTCGGCCCAGTCTTGCTAAAAGTCTCATGCACTGTACACAGAAAGCTGTATATGGGACTACACGAACACATAGCATGAAAGCGTGGTCCACAACCTTTAGCTGTTGCTTGTCATACATGTATTTCGATTATGAGGGCATTTTTAGAAGAATCCTTTTCAGGGCACCCTTTTCTCTGATACTCTTCCATACTAACATAAAAAGTATGAAGAAAAAAAAATGTATATCCTTTCACAGAACTCAACCTTCACTTTAACTTGGTGAATGACAGAAAACAAATCAAGAAATACATATTGACATTAAAAGGCCCATGGTAAGAAAAACAGAAATGCATAAACCAAAACGATCAAATTTGAAACAAATACAACATGATGAATGAAATCCATAAAAAATGATTAATTCTGAAGAAAAGAAAAAAAGTACACCTGAGAAAAGAATTTTATTTTGTCGCAATTTAATATCAAATTTGCATTTAATTTCATATATTTTACATGATTAATATAAAAATCCATGGTAACATGAGAATTTGACTTGGCAATTAGTTTCACAGTTTAATTTCATATACAACTGCATTTCTTAAAAGAGAAAAACTAAAAGATCTTGCAATGTCTACTGATTTTTTTATACAATTTAGGCTGTCATTTGTAAAATTTATCACATACATGTTCATGTATGGGAGCTGTGTTGTTAAGACACCTTTGACCTCTCCAATCAGTAACTAGGTGTTGGGAATGTGTAAAATAAAATCGGAACTGGTTCCTGTTTTAATTGCTTTGAAAAATATTTTCCTTTTGACACAGTGTTTTGTGGAGAGATAATCATATGCAATATTGAATGATCAATTACTTTAGAAACATTCATGCCATATTAATCAATATCTCTTAATATTAAAAATGCACTACAATATGCAAACAATGTGGATCATCTGTACTTCTGATGCAGATTGGGATAGGAAATATGTTTCTTTTCCTTGCATATATCAGTGCATTCCTGCAACTAAATACTACTTCTTGGCACTCTCTTTTGGGGTTATGTAGTATGCCCAACAACAAGGTTTATGGGAGGTCTCATGGACAAGTCCTCTCATTTTTTTTCTGTGACATGAAATGGTTTCTCCGGCATGTTTTGAAGAAATCCTTGAACATTCCAATCATAGAGGACTAGCTTGAAAGAAAGGCGTCTTCACCATGGAAGTCCCTCTCTTTGACATCTCACATAACTCAGTCTAAAGTCTTAAGTTTGCTCAACGATGTCATTTTGCAAGTATTGCAAGAAGAATCTTGTATCTTGCAAATAAAGTTGTGTACTTGTGTCCATGCAGGGTAACAATCTTCAAGTCCTTGAGACAACGAAAAGAAAGACCCTTTCACAGAGAAAAGTTCCTCTTTGTTGAATGTTTATTATTCAGTCCAGTGTCTTTGTTTTCTTCAATCTCATTTGGCGAGCATTGCAAGCAGAATCTCCATCTTGCAAATGAAGTTGTGCCTAAAACAGGGTACACTATTACAATCTTCAAGTGCTTCACTGTCACAACTGAAAGAAATGTTTCTTCCCAACAGGAAGTTACTCTCTGTGACAGCTTACATTCTACAGTCCATGGTCTTTGCTCCATGATCTCATTTGGCAAGCGTTGCAAGAAGCATTTCCATCTTGTGGATGAAGTTGCGTCCAGGCATCCGAGCCATGTCCACCTCCCTGAAGCCTTTGGGCAGATTCTCCCACTTCTCATCAGTGACGACATCACTGAGGATCTCTGGCTGGGGTAGGAGGGGGGAAGCCTTGCACCCCTGGACCATCACGGTGATGCCCTCTAGAGGGTCTGAGCGAACCGCTACAGTCCTGTAGGTTGGAAATAAGAGTCCATAATTAGCTTGTGAACCTACTGTAGATGCACATGTGCATCAATCTCAATATTTAAAGAGAAAACAAAAGACACCGCACTTCCGAGGAAATGATCAGGACACAAATCGTACTTGCTACACACAAAGTAAATTATAGTGCTGGTCAAGGTCCTGATTATGATGAAAACATTGTTCTAGGTGTATCACGGTGTGTGACCAAAGACTAGTTTTATTAACCCTGACCCAGCCCAAGAGCCTTGGTGCTGGTCAAAAGTATTCATTTTATCAATACAAAAAGAGAAATGAAATTTTGATATTGAAATTAGTTTTCTCTTTGAGATTAAAAGTATTGAGAATATTTTTCGCATGAAATCGTAAAGAAACGAGAGGGAACCCCAATAAAGCATTTCTTTTTTTTAATGCCCATGTTGCAAGGAGAAACTTTTTATACCATCTATGCTAATATCAGTTTATCCCACAAATTTCAAACTCAAGTAAAACCACTTTAGATCTGTTTCCTTCTACAAACTCAAGTGAATTATCTTAAGTGGCAAGTAATGTAAGAAGCTACTCTTAAATGCTTGTTTGGATATGACATGGTAAACCGCCACAAAAAAACCCAACAACATTATTTCATGTGTAAATGAATGGCAATTGCGCGCGAAAAAGGTATTCACCTAGCTCTCTGTTATAAGATATGTGAAGCGTATTGTACTTTATGTCATAACACACCCGCTGAGGTTTACCTCTTCATGTCTGAACGAGGCTTAATACTTACTTCTGTCCATTTGGTGTAGTGAACATGATGGCGGAGGTACTACCCAGCTTGGCAGCTGGTCCTGTTCCGACATGAAGGTTGTTCTGTAGCATGTGCATGCTCATGTGTTTACACAGCTGGGCTAGGATTAAGACTTGATGCTGTGAGACCTGAAATGAAGAACCCCAAAATTAATTAAAGCTAATTTTTTTTTACATATTGATGGGATTTCATATGACGGTAATTTGTAACGTGGCACCTGGTCCTTTTCCTACATGAAGTTTCTTCTGTAGTATGTCAATGCTCATGTGTTAACCAGATGAGTCCTCTAATCACCATAGACTTAATACAGGCACTGGGTTAACACAGCTGTGCTAGGATACCTGACAGAACAAACAATTCCAAGATTGATACTTTTATAAATAAGATTAGAGCTTATCTTGAGCTTAAGCGATAGAACTGTCTTTCAAGAGGAAACTTCATAAGAAAATAGTTAAAGCATGGATTTCATGCTGTAGATGGATGCTTAGACTATCAGATGAAAACAATAAACCCCCAATACTCGACTGTAAATAGTTTCTACTAAATTAATTCGTTCATTTAGTGCATACTTTTTCTGCTGAAGACAATTTTATGATTGGATATTTGAATATTAGTGCTCATATCCACCAAGCAAGATGCTCAAGGCACTACAATATAACCCTGATTCTTGCTAGTCTACCGATTACAGTGCTTACAGTGCATTCAAGGAATTCCTTCCTACCAGTACCCAGTTAACACCTGGGTGGAGAGTGGCAGCTGTAGATTAAAGTCATGACAAAGGACACTAGCGCCAATTACAGTGCTCACAGCATTGAAGGAATTCTTTCCTACCGGTACCCAGTTAGCACCTGGGTGGAGAGTAGTAACTGTAGATTAATGTCTCGCCAAAGGACACTAGTGCCACATCAGGGTTTGAACCTGCTGGACATTCAGTGGAAACCTGTGACAGCATATTTTAAATCACAATCGTACAACAACTACAGACAAAATAATTTTTCATTGCTCCTTACCATACAAGTGATGAGATCGCGTAGTTCTTGGAGATGATGTGTAAGCTTGACGACACGCCCATCTTTCATCACAGCCTGGATGGTTTCCGTCTCGACACACAGGTGTAAGGAAGACCTACAAAACGGCCAAAGATTACAGATGATATTTAGTATTGATCACAAAGAGGAAATTAGAATATACAATGTATATAGAAATACATGCAGGCTTGTACAAAACTGAATAATATATAATGTGTAATAAATACTTTGATAACAGATGAGAATATTAAAGATACTACTGTATGTCCCTTTTGCAGCCAACATCAAATTCTGTAGAACTTTGCAGGAATTATGAATGTGTCGTGTATGTCCTATCTGTGAAATTTAAAGGTTAGCAGTGTTCTAATATTCAAATTATGCAAGGAAACCCGTTTACTTGCTAGACTTCACTGTCAGACACTATTGAGTGACTGACTGGCTTTTTTCATCTTTGGTAATAACATACATAAAATGAGCTGTAAAGGGTACATGAGCATTTGTCTACATCAATAACCCACTTCTTGTAATGGCCAAAATTAAACTGATTGAATCTTTGCGCAGCATAAATCGTACGACCATTCGGTACAATGGTCTGAAAAATCAGACTATTACTTACTGGCTCTATAGCTCCTAAGTCGATTCGACAACTAATAGTCGTTATTTTCCCACTTAAAGACATTTTCAAGCCCCCTTTTTTAGGGAAGTTCTAAATTAGTATTGTCATTCAAATGCCGTTGGAATTTAACCTACTCATTTTTTTGCCTGCAAATGGGACATAGTACCTTTAAACGGCCGTCTCATAAGTATAATTACTGTGCAACAAAAACGGAAAAAAGTTCGAGGTTCGCCAAGTTTCATGACACAAGATATTAAAATTAGAATGCCAATATGAAATATTTTAACAAATTTGGAAATGTTTTCACATTGCAAAAGTTTCCCATGGAGGCAACACAAATTACAAGAACTACTAAATTAAGGGTTACATATTCTGCAAATGGTAACAAAGTGATTTACTGGACAGGCTGTTCATATATATATATATCGCTGGTTTGATAATAAATGGAATTATTTTTTGCCTAGTGCAAAATTGAAGACAATATGCAATTAGCCATTTACAAGTCTCACAAAGAGGCAACATTAAGTACATGTATACAGCAATTGTTGAATTCTTAGTTCTTAATCTGAATCTGCCAACAAATTAATAAATTTATATTTTGCCCAACATGTAAAATTACTGATTCTAACACGGCAGCAACACATACATAAAAAGAGCTTCCGAATTCCACAGTTCTTATTCTGAAAATGGCAACAATGGCATTTACCTGACTAGCTGTTCGTAGATGTATCCGCTAGAGGTCATATGAACCTTGACCGTTGACTGTAATGGTTGAGTCATAGCTCCCCAATGGGTCTGAATGCTGGGATCTTCATTCTCTGCAGACATGTCGTCTAGTAACTTGCCAACCCTGCACGAAAGAATGGAGTATTTGTAAAAGTATAAAAATAGCATGGATAATAACATAGATTGACACTAATCAGGCATCCGGTGCACACTGCCCCTAATCTTTGAAATACATACCCCCAAAACCTAAAAATCAGCACCATGCAAACAGACCCCATGTGCAAAAACTTAAAGCCTTCATAATAATGCTGAATATTTCACAACATATTTTTTAAAGATTTGAGGGAAAGACAGGTGGCATTTCACGTAGGACAAAACCCACAAAAACATTAAGTATAACATCTTTGAAATGCTTCTGTATGCAGAATTAGTTGGAAGCCATGGTAGGGAAGTAACCTGCAAGTATTCTATCACACATTAGAATTGACATGTCCTAGAACAAAATGAAATCAATTATAATATATTGTTGTAAAGAATTTTTTGGCTTTCAACCAGTAGATAAAGCTCTCGTGCTCAATCTTGTAATTGAAAACGAGTCAGAGAATTTCACTGGTCCATGCCACGGTCACGCTGAACTGGAAACTAATACCTCAGCTCTCCCGACTCATTCTGACTTATTAATATTCATCAGTCTGCCATTAGGACAGTAGATTTGAATGTTAGGCTTCCTGGGAGAAGTTTCAGTTGTTGTAAAAAAAAATTTTACTTGCACCCAGTAGCAAATATAAATATAAACAATATGTTGTATTGGTTAATAGATTTGTTAAAATTCTATAAAATCTCACCTGTGTCTGAGAACTATGTGCTTTGCCTGCTTCATGATCTTCTCCAGCAAACATTCCCTGAAAAAACAGACACAAATAAATTAACACTTATATTCCAGGTATGAATAATGAAGGTGAAAAATTATTTTCACTTTTTCTTTTTCTATTCATGATGACCATTTTAAGAGTTTGGAGGGTAAATTGCACTACTAGGCTCATATTTGGTCAAATAATAACATTAGAATTTGATTGAACATGAAAACTAGTTTCAATTACTGCACTTTCTCTTCAACTACAAAAAGATTTAAATCTTTAAAAAATTGTGATGTATTAAAAGCACTATTAACACTATCATGTACAACGTACCCGGTATGTACAAGTTTGTTACTACAACATTTGTAACATCTTTCATTCAATCCAATCACTAATAAATCCAGTTTAATCATTGTTCATGTCACTCAAGATCAACGTGTTACATAGAACATGGCCATTTCACTGCATGCTGCTAGTCTTATATCCAGACTCTTTTCTACCTTGAGGATACAACATTTTAAATGGGGTAGAAGTGTATGACCTATTCGCTGGAGGTGAGCCAATTATCTTGAGATTTATTGGATGATTTGTTAAAAGTGACAAACAGGTACATACAAATTGCAGAAAATTTTAGAAACACAAAATCAGCATTTCTTGGATTAGCTAAAACAGAACCACCTAATTTGCAAACATGCATACAACATACTCTCCAGTTGTCTAAGACTGAAATTAGGCATGCAGTGAGACACAAGAATCTGGATTTATAAAGCGCTTAATGTGAAAGACCATCTCTGGCGCTTTACAGATATTATTAACCCGGTCACTGGATCCATTCACGCACAATGTGCACCATATCCACTCCCTGGGAGTATTCCTACCATATGGTCACCATGAGGGCATACAGCAATTACTAACACTAAGGCTTTGTCATCCTACCAGGTCCCCATTTCTTTCCCGGGTATGGAGTGGCAAATGTAGATTAATGCCCTGCCAAAGGACATTAGTACCGGTTGGAGATCGAACTCACGACCTTTGCATTTCAAGTCAAGCGCTTAAACCACTCGACTATGACACCTCTACACAAGAACTTACGTCTGTTGTATCTGAGCGATTTCCTTGTGACCTGCAGCCTGGAGTGACATCATCCTCCTACGTTTGGCTGCTGCCGTGTGAACTGCTGTGATAGGCCTAGGGGTGGAGCCGTTCAGGTTGCCGCGGTGAAGTTCTCTTAGCAACTGATGCAAGGAATGCTCCATGGCGTGACTGTGGTTTGGCTTTACTGTACCCTCGGTCTATACGTACATGGTCCCACGAAAAAAGAAAGAAAAAAGTTAGAGTCAGCGAAGTGAACGCACACACACTAGGCAGTCATATAGAGTTGTGACTGATTTGAAATTATGGTAACTTAACTTGATAGTAATATGAATCATAAATCTGTATCTAAGAGATAGGAGATTTTAAGTTTAATTTTAAGTTTATGATTGATTTGAGGACTTACACTTGATGAATACCAATTGAACCTCCTTATAAGACAGGGTCAGGTGTATCAAAACATTTGATTCTATAGATTTCCAAGTAATTCAAAGGCATGGATAGTGTATGAAATTAATATCTGGTTGAATAAAGATGGTTATTTGTTAGTATATTTCAAACTTAGCTATCAAACAATTGAGCTTCTTTACATATGACTTAATTTATTCTTAAAATGGTGTATATTGAGATGAATTTACCCACAACTATCTATCTTTTGACCCCCCCCCCAGTCTTTTACAAAAATTCTGTTAATTATCTATGATGGTGACAAATAAAGTAGATGTCTGTTGAGGATAAGCAGCTTCTTTGTAAGGGTCCAAAATACTCTATAACATAACTTGGTTTTGTAGAATGGAAAGAAAAAAAAGGGCTTCTGCATTCTAAAAGGAGGATATGAAAAGTTGGTTAAAATACCGTTGAGCTCTACATAAATAGAAACAGAAAGAACAATAAAAGCCCACAGAGAGAAGAACGTACATGAAACAATGTCATATATGAAATATAAATCACTGCCACGTTGAAAATATCATGCAAAATAGACTACAATATTCCACCAAAACCAACAAAAAAGTTGAGAGCTAGAGCATATCATTTAATCTTGCATCTACTGCCAAAGATAGAGAGAGAGAGCAAAACAAAATCTGTAAACATTCTGAACATTTTCCATATCAACTTGGCAAGTTGCAGTGAAAATATTTAATGAATGTTCATGTAGTTGCAGTTTTGAAAATAATTTGGATAATATAAAAAAAAAGAACAAAAAGAACAAAGACGAAAAATAAAATAATCCTGCAAATTGATACTAATACAACATAATCTACGGTACTACACCTTAACTGATTGTAAGGGAAAATGTGAAAAACACAAACGTGACAGAACATGAAGTCACATAAATGGCAGGGCTCTACTTGCTAGGTTTTCCTGCGAATTAGGAGCAAAGAAATGGGTGATCTGTGCTCTCCTGGCCCATGTTTGTGTTTTTGTACATTTGAAGGTGTTTGTGTATTGGAAGTCTATGTGTGCATCATTTACACGGTGATCTTACATAATACTCACTACTACAACGAAGACAAACCACAGTCTACAGTACTAATATACGCATGATATATATGTAATACGTAAGGGAGATGTCCATGCAGTGAGTAAGCCGCCAAAATATACATTATTTACTCACTTTAGGAGGAATGATCCTCTGCAAAAAGAAGATGGTTATTAAGCAAAGTGAGCTGTTAATTAATGACAATAATTGGGGTTTCTTCTTGGGTTGGAAGGGGCTATATCCTTTTTCCCTACGTAGTCAAACAAATTTAGAAACACAAATTTAATTTTCTTAACCCGTCAACCTTTCCAAATATCAATGGGAAAAAGACTTCACTTCGCATGGTATTAAATGTTAATGTGTAATACTATATCTTTGGTATTATGTTCATGACTCAAGGCAGTATTCTTACATAAACATTACAAAAATTATATCAATGTACATTGCTGTCTGCGGCAAAATGCGTTTATAATAATAGTATCACACACTGGCGTCATAGAATTAATGCAATATCAAGACTAAGAATCCTGGTATTCTTTGGTCTTATGGTGTTATGATAATTATATTTCGCTCTTGTATAGCACATATCACATTCTAATGTCCCTATGCGCTTTCAAAGAGCTTTGGAAATTATTACCTAGCTTTAGATGTTATCAGCGTACAGTGCATTTCAAGGAATAATCCTACCAGTTATGGTAGTAATTATATTGACACCAAATATCCTGGGCATCGTTTCACAAAGCTGTCATAAGTACACATTCATCAACATCCCATTGACACACCTTTTAAATCTAATGCACACATTTCAATGGCTTGTTGGCGAACTTGTACTCATGACAGATTTGTGAAAAGTTGCCCTGGTGTGAACTAGCCTTACCTTTCTGTCCATGTTGGTGTCATGGCAGAGTGTAATGCAGAGTTGAACACCATGGAAGATGTGAGAGATGATCTGATTGCCTACCACTAGGTGAGGGACCGGTGCTTTCAGTTGCACTGCTTCACGAGCAATCTGTAAAAAAAAAAAAGAAAAGAAGAAGAGAACAAGCTAAAGATGTGGTCCACCTGCACAACCCCAATTAGTTATAATGGGAGAAGAGACTCGAGGGTCACAGTGATTAAGTTCGCTTTTCCCCTCCTAGGGACAGGTGATGCCAAATACTTAATAATAAAGAAAAGAACAAGCTAAAGACATTAATGAAAATAATAATAATAATAATAGTGATAGTAATAATAAAAATAAATATCATTATTATAATAATAACAATAACAACAACAACAATAATAATAATGATATTCTTTGATAACCCCATGTTCCTACCTGTGCAAAGAGTTCCTTGCAGAAGAGTACATTCTGGGCTGCCTCTAATCTCTCCTGCCAGTGTGCATCTGCAGAGACATGGCTCCTGCTTGGGTTCTGCAGGAGGGCACTGGCAATATCAGCTTGACCTGTTTTCACAAATAAAATATCAACATCTTTCAATGTATTGCACCACTAATCAAAGTGAAGACTACTATACACACACCACATCCTTACTTTGTAATTATTCTGTCCAGTGTGATAATGATTTCTCTCAAGGGATTGGTTTATTTTCCAGAGTTTTTTTTTGTTTAGCTTTCCCTGCAAATTGCTCCCTACTCAGGCATATTTTTTTCTTCATAGTCTCTATCATTACATTATCAATCAGTATGCAACAGCTTCCATACATAAACAATTTTCAGTATTACATTTACTTTATACACAGAGAGTGCTCTCACATTGCAAGACCAGATTTGACCTACAATATTCAATAACCTAATCACAAATAACAAGTACTTCCTATGTGTAATTTCCAATATCAAGAATATCCATTAAAGTATTTTTGTCCCTATCAATCAATAATAAAAATAACATTATTAATGACTGATATAGCAATTTTTAGAAATGCTCAAAGTGGTTTCCAGTGGTATCATCATCCAGATCAAACCAAGCAGCTCAATATGCAGTGCTCAACCATACCAGGTACCAATTCACACATGTATGGGGAGTGACAAATTTAGATATGTCTTTAATACCAAAGGACACCAGTACCAGGCAGGGATTTAAACACGCAATCTTTTGAATGGAAACTAAATAAACAAACCACCATATCATGACACTAAAACATGATAGATAATGATGGATACAAGACTTTAAAAATAAACTTTACCTTCTTGTATTAGCACCTGTATGTAGCTGGTACCTTGTAGATCAGATGGTATGGTGACCCTGAGAGCGCATGGAGGGATGCCTTTCTGTTCTGCTTCCTCGATCTCCTGGTCGGTGGACTTGGCCACTTCAAAGGTACCACTATGCCAGAACCGAGATCCAGCTGAAAGTGAAAGAGTACAGATAATTATTTAGAGCAGTTTTGAAGAAAACGTTACCTGTCTCCAGACAACTGGGCCAATATTAGATTCAGTACTTAGATGAAGTCAACATTTTGATTATCATACTCATCAATTACAGTAGTTTTATCAATATCATAAAATGATATATAATTTATTATTATTAACAACATCTCACTGAACAAGAGGGTCTGGATTTTATTCCATACTTAGATTGAGTCGACATTCTACTAATCATTCAACTTGGCTAAATAAAATGACTGAAGTTATATTCAAATCACATCTATTTTGTGTACTCTAGCAAGCCCAATTCTTACCTAATGTGACATCACACACCTTGGAATTGCTGATTTCCCCACAAGTCTAAATAACACAATGCTTGTGTTAAGACAGCCAAATCTATCCAAGGCCACTAACAGTATACACAGTTTTGTCTAGAAAATTTCCTGCATAATAATTTCATTCATGCTGACCTGTCTTGAAGCTCAGATCTCCTAGGATGTTGTTTCCAATCTTCTTCAGCCTCCAGTGCATCCTGAGACGATGAAGCTCTCCAAAGAAATCATCCTTGGCATTCTTCTTCTCCGCACTGCCCCCAAAGCGCTTGGACTGCAGCATGCGATTGGCTCCACTCGTCAAGATGTTAGCTGCAGTTTCCAAACTCTGAAGAAGAAAAAATAATAAGATATAAAACTTTGACATATCAAAATTAGGCATTCATCAGGGACAATAAATGTTACGTTTATATTAGACCCGATTCTGTCAAGTCGGCCCTGGAAAGACAGCATGAATAACGGCCAGTCACATTATCACTGATAACAAGAACAGCGACTATAGCTATAAAATTGTTCTATGTGGAAATATAATGGATACTGGTGGTGCTCACTTCTTTATGCTTGAGAGTTTTAGCATTGATTTTCCTCAGATCCAAGAAATCTTATAGTTATAGTCATCATTATATGTGGTACGTGTATGTGACCAGTCCTACTTCTTTAGAAAGTAAGAAACTGTAGGAGCTTGAAATAGGGTACCTTCTTCTTTTCCACAATCTGCAAGGCATACTGCTTGGGTGCATTCCCCTCTACAGATACAGGATCCAGGACCATGTAGGGTTGTTCTTTGTTGGCAGGTCTGGCTATGTGAAGAATGTCCGAGAGGACACTCATCTCAGTCAAAGCAGCCCTGGAAAAAGGAAGACAATCAAAGAATATTTTCAGTTTTAACTTGTGAAAAAGAGGCTGATATCACATTGTCAAAGTTTCTATCAAGTTGCTGCCTCTGTTCATACTGAGCTAAAGTGGTAGTGTTCTCCCCTTTTCAATCTCATCACCCCCAAACATGATAATATTTAATTCAATTGCAATTTTACCTAGTTTGTGCAAATACATAAAAATGACCACTGCAACAAGATTTACTTTGGAAATGTTCTTCCCATTTCAATCTTATTAGAAAAACATTGATCAATGCTTTTTAATTCATTTTAATTCAATTGATTTTTTTCCTGAGTTTGTGTATACTTTATTTGGCTCATGTCTCAACAAAGTGGATAGTTATGAAAGTTTCTAATTCTTTGTGTGTGTGTGTGTGTGAGTTTGATTTGATCTTTTCTTGATTATTAATCAAAGAGCCCGAACAGCTGCTATTCAATGAGTTCCTGCCAAATGCATTTATGGAAAATTTCCTGGGAGATAAAAATTGTATTGTTAAAAACACTAACTTGAATATCTATAACTCATTTACTTCTTTTAATCTAATATTTAATTAAATTTCTTTTAGAATTCAATTATTGTTTTTACCCAAACCTTAATTATCATGGAGGACTCACCTGACTTGGTTTCTGACCGAGTCCCATGGCCACTGCGGCTGTTGGAATGAAGTCGTGCCTTCCTTGTCTTCTGTTTCAGGGGTTTCTTTCTCTGGAGATTCAGCGTCAGTGGACTGGGAGGCGAAGTCAATCTTGTGGGCCAACTTTGCCAAGTTTTCTGACATAGACAGGGGCCTAGAGAAGAGGCATAATGACAATTCATGAAAAAGCATTACTATTTTGATCACTGGAGCTCTTTTTGGATATGCTCTCTTTTACTCGTTGTCACAGTGATTTTGTTGTCTTTTGACAGGAACCATTCTTCAATTCTTCCAGAATGGAAATACCCTTTATTTTTTGTTCTGATTATGTAAAAAGTTAATTTTTATCTAAAGCTCTGTGTTTTGGTTTATAAAATTATTTCTACAGAACTTTACCCCATCCAGGTGAGAAAGAGTATTATGTTTTAAAAATTGTTTGTGTTCACAATCACATATTCTATAAATTATAATACAACTACAAAATGTCTTTTTAAAAATTTTACGACATGTTTGGTCTTTGGAAGCACGTAAATCAATACTAGAGACAAATGAAAGCTCATTTCACATGTATAATGTACACATGACACTGTGGCAGGAAATCTATCAGGGGCCCTGATTTTGAGAAGTGTCTAAGAGACTAAGACAAAAATATTGGATTTAGAATCTATTTATATTTTAGAAAAAATCAGCTGATTTCCAACAGGCCACAATTTAAAAAAATAAGATAGACTAAAACTAAAAGATCAATATAGACCCCTAGATCTAATTAATATTAAAATCTTTAAAAACAAATACACAATATCATGGGGTAATTATAAAATATGCCCACAACCTGTATCCTTTAATATTGCAACTCATAGACAACATCTTTCTAGTCAAATAATTTAAATGAATAGTCTACATTATTAAATCCAAAATATAAAACGCAAAAAGCAATATATGGGACCGAAGAGATTCATTTGTATAGATCTATACATATGTGGTCTAGTGTTCTACAGTAAAATTCGTACATATGAACAAAAATGAATAATTTGATTGAGTTCGAAATTTCATACTTAGTATAAGTTTCCAATCCATCGAGAGAAATCTCTTGTACTTTGTGCTCTTGTAGAGATTCAAGGCTGAGTTTTACGGAAGGTCCTGCCATTTTATCTTTTTTGTCTGCTACATACAATGGTGCATTATGGGTTGAATGTCTGATGACGTCAGCTACGCCGGTGTGTGAGAATTCCCCGTCCGTCCCCAGAAAATGGCCGGTGAGTTGCCCACTTTATCGACTGTTTATTCGTGTTTTCACATGTTTTTGTGTCAATTTATCCACTTTATTAACATCTAACATTATTTTTCTTTCAGAGTGCCCCCCAAGATTGTACTGCAACTACTGCCAAGAGGAGTTAAAGTCCTTCAGCGTGAAATGTTGCGACTGCTCCGATGGCGAGACTTTCGATCTTTGTTTACAGGCGAGTATAAAAATAGCACAGCAAGTCGGCTGCTTACAGTTTCAAGGTCAACGTTATTAAAGTCTAATAAAACACTCATTTACATTAATCATCAATTTTTCTTAATAAACTAATACCTGGGAAAGTTTTGGGACGTTACTCCCACCTTATTTTAGGGCTACATATTGAAGAGTCACAACGCCATTACGCGTAACATGGTTTTGAATTAACGGTATTAGCTTGGACTGGTGTTGTGTGTGATATTCTCCCCCATCCGCCCAGGGCCTTCTTTCCATACATGTGCGTGCACTACACACAAACACATGCACACAGATCATACGTTGTGTGCGTACCGAAGCCAACGGGGGTCCGTTTTGGTATTCATTTCCTGTTACTGTTGGCTCTATGTACTGTCCATGCATGTTGTGCTGTACATTGTTCGATGTTCTATGAAGGGGCATGCATAATACAGTAAGGGACAATGGCCGTGCAGCAGTACCAGTGCATTGTATTCGTAGTTTAACTGCTGCTACATCATACATGCTAGGGCTCTCAAGCATACAGTAATTCCCTTTGTCTCCTTTGTTCTATTAAACTTTAAGTAGAGATTGGTAGATTCAAGCTTACTTTCAGTGACATTCTTCGATGAAAATTATTAAATTTCATTATTCCCCTTGGGCTTGACCTTGTCCAAATAAATTAATGTTTATTTTTCTTTAAAATTTATGCAGACTCCTATTCTGTATTCAACTTATTTTCTTATCTTCTTATCTTCATATCTTCTATCATTTAAGCTCACTGTGATTAATCGTATTTATTCATTGTAAATATTCAATTTCTTTTGTCTATAAATGGAATAGATCTACATTTACATTTTTTATTTGATTTATTTACCAATAGCAAATCAATACATTCCACCATGATATTTGCATGTACAAAAGAAGGGAAAATGTTGGTTAAACGGGCCAGATGATAGCACATGAGCTAGTCGAGTCTAACCCCTTACAGCTTTAGAAACAAATTATTTTGATACAAGTACAGTTCATCTTTGTTATAGGACCCATAAGAAGAAGAGAAATTAGATATCCTCCAGAAAATACGTCACTATATGCAAATATTAGAACAGAAACATTCCAGAAATACCAAATTCCACAAAAAAGAGCATCATTGAATTAAATCATTGTCTCGACACAGCAATTTCCCAGCTGATTTGTATTCAAATAAAGGTATGACATTTGTGATAGGAGAGGGGCTGTTCTTTTATTATGTACAACAATAAACATACACGTACATGTAATGAACGAGCATTTTCTTGGAGTGGAAAGGACGATGCATGGACATGGTTATCCTAAGAAATAATTTTAGAGTTTACACATCATGCAAGGATATGCATGTGGGGGAATTGCAACGGTATGAGAAATCTTAAGGCATTCAACAAGTTGATCGATATACCAAAGAGATCTGTTATAATTGAAGAACTAGTGTGATAACAAAAATAGTTTCCATTCATGAACTGAAACAGAATTGCCATTACCATCATTCTTGATAGAGATGGAATATTCTTACAATATCTTTGTTATATTTCCTGCAGTGTTTTCGTGCTGGAGCTGAGATTGGTTGTCACAAGAGGGATCATGGATATCAAATAATGGTATGTTGGAACCTTTCATTATATATGCACCACATTTAAAAAAATTATATTCAAAAATCAGTGTGGAATTCTTGCCAATGACATTATGATAGCTCTCCCTTCATTTAATTTGGGAAAGAATTCTTGATGTTTGGTTCACTTTGGTTTATATGTATTTCTTTGATAATAATGGTATCTATATATTTTTTCAGTTGAACTTCTTACACAGTAAAATTTGATTATGTAGTCATTTTTGTTTTGCACAATACATTTTCTGAAGATAGATTTTCACACCTATACCGGTACATGTATGAATACATTTTTTTGAATATGCAATTGATTTATAATTATTATTTGTGTAAAGTTTATGTGTTGTTTTTCCATACTTTCCCTTAACATAAATTATTTTTTTAAATGACACCAATGCTCATTTGAAGAGTAATTTGTACAAAAATGGTAAGAAAGAAAGAACTGAGATTAGCCAAACCAGTAGAAGGTAGATCCAATGTATTTATTCATTTTGTGTCCCATCTTTTATTGAACATAATATAATTTAACAAATAATCATTTACAATTAACGTGGAATTAAAATTTCCTTAATGTTTGGCCTGACCCACAGTCCAGTTAGGGCTGTCAACTTAATAAAGTCATAGGGTATAGGCTACTAAAACCTTTGATTTAATTTGATACATAATATATGTATATCTATGGGACAAGTTACCTGAGACTTCACTTCTCCAGTAGGCCCTACTTATTATTTCTACTAATATTTCCAATGATAAAGCCAATCTGCATTCCAGAGTATATGCTGGACACTTTCTATATTTTAAACACACAGAGCCTAGTTGGAACATCTGTAGATTTCTATGTGAAAAACTAGTAGGCCTGTATTAAAAAATCATTCTACATTGTAAACGACCATTTGTGAAGAACGGCAGATAAATTTACCTTGTTGTGGTTGTGGCTTCTGTAGATTTAACCTTAGATGTGTGTACAGACTATAGAGTTGGACTGATAAACATGTACATACAAAAAGTTGTGTTTAAATGCCCCACACTTGATGTGTGTTTTCAATACCTAGTAAATGATTGAAATGGGTCAGTGAGTATGAATAGAGTTAATCGTTTGTCTGAAGTAAACATTGTGCAGTGAGGGGGAGGGTCAGAGAGAGAGAGAGAGAAGGAGAAGGGGGGGGGGGTAAATAATCTTGTACCTAAGGTAGCCAGTGGAGTGAACTGTATTATTTCACACTCCTTTGCTCACTCATGCATTTAGATATGATGTGTCATGAATGGCAACAATTGTGAAGTGTTTTATTTTTCTGTAAGAAATTTATTTTGTGGTGAGCCACAATTGCCTCAATTTTTTATTGGTTTGTTTGTTAAATGGATCTGATCAAGGATTTTCTTTTTAATGGTGGGGATGTATTAGGAAGTTTCAAGTAGAGGTCAACTTAGTAAGATGAGGTATATATATCCAGAACGTAGATTTTAATGCAAAATCAATTTCTTTTGAAGCTGTGAGACATTGGTCATGCATTCAGTTTTAAAGAGCACACACATTTTGACACCTCAGGAAATAGGCTTGCTTTTTTAATTATGCAAACTCATACAGTATTATTTAAGTGCATTGTACATGTATACTTTTTCATAGAATATAAAATTGTTTCTATTTTTTAACCACGAGCTGTTTGTCTTTCACACTCTAGCTGTTTAAAACTTCGTAAAAAATACTCAAATTTGTTTGTTTCAGAAATTGTTGTAAAATTACCAATTACATTAGAGTCTCTGTACAAGTAACTATGGAATATTGAAATGCAAATGATCAAATATTGAAATGAGAGAGAGAGAGAGAGAGGGGGGTTCAAACAAGCCCACAGCATCATTTGGCATTGCACCAAAGCATTTTTTCACAAAATGCAATAAAGCAATCACCAGTAATGCTGATTTTGTAGACGGAACTTCTCGCACATCTCAATTGTCAATTTGCAAAGCACTCCATTTATGCATACATCATATTACATCGTACATGATCAATTTATATGACAGTATCAGATTTCACTAGGATGGCGTATCATCAAGGGGAGATTTGCACTGAGGACAATAAGCTCACTACATCAATCACAGGAAATCTCAGCTCATATTATTCATCATATGCCTGATGTATGGAGAGAGAGTGTAATTGTTGAGTGAGAGAGAGAGAGAGAGAGAGAGAAAGAGAAAGAGAGAAAGAAGGAGGAGGGGGAGAAAGAGGGGAAGAAGAGAGGAGGATAGAGGGATAAATAAAGAGAAATCTAGAGAGGGAGAGGAAAAAAGAGAAATTTGGGAGAGAGAGAGGGGGAGGGGAAATTTAGTATGAAATGGAGCATGGTAGACAAACAGCTGTTGGTTAAACAATAGAAACATATTGACATTGTCAGTCTGTTATGGACTCATGGATATCACAGTGTACATAATTAGAAGATCAGATGTTAGTAAACAATGTATCTAAAGAAAATAGAGTTAGAGAGAGGGAGAAAGAGAGAAAGAGATAGTCAAGGCACATACACAATTAAGGTGTTTGAAAATATGAAACATATCTAGAATGGGATAATGTGAGATGTGTAGATCGGGCAGGGAGAAGGCTTTAACAAAAATCCATCTACCGTAATTAACGTTGTATAAACCGCCCTCGTGTATAAACCGCACCCCTCTTTTTCGCCCTTTAAAAAAAAAAAAAAAAAAACTTTTTTTTTCGTCCGGGAAGAATTTGTTTTATTTTTTAAATCATTGATTTTACCGGCTTTTACGACACAAAGTAAGCCGACGAAAAGAAAGAAATGAATGAAGAAAATGATTGCCGACACCACCATGGCAGCATTTGAGGAACAACATAAGAGACAGATCGAGGGAGAGAGAGAGAGGGGACAAAATTAAGGCATGCCGACGGAAAGCAAGAAATGAATGAAGAAAATAATTGCCGATACCACCAGCGTTTGAGAAAAAACAGAGACATCGCGGGAGAGAAGCGAAAACAATCGCTGATATTTAATAATTAGGCTTTTAATTTTATAACAAAAAATAAGCCGACGGAAAGAAATAAACTATGAAAACTAAAAGTAAGATTCAAAGTTATCACTGATACAAATTAGTACGGCACATCGCGCCAGGAAACAAAGACGTCTTGTGATAAACAAAAATCACAACCTAACTAACGACTAGCATGCGCCAACCCAACAAGAATTTTATTCGGCTGTGAAATAGCCTGCTATTGTATTACCGTAGCTTGATCAATCGAGCGGGACGCCGGCGGAGGTAGACGGCCATATTGTTTTTATTGTTATTGGGAGATTAACTCAACACAAAAGGTTGGTGAGTCTTAGCAATGTTTAACATGAAACAATGAGATCTCGGACAAAACATAGGGAACCTTTTGACTGGGATAGCGTCAGTCTATGTCTAGTACACGTTGTCTCTTTTGTCCTTCTCTCCAGTTGGTTACGGATTAAGAGGAGATCGGACTTGTCTAGGCACGCCCGACGGCTAGGGGTGGCTACGGTGTGCGATGGGCTGCCAAATACCCGCTCTAGAAAGCGTGGCTTCTCGGCCAGAATGTGCCGTCATTCCACTGATATTTCTCATTAAATTTAGTTAACTTATTAAATAATAATAATAATAACACCGGTGGAATAAGTAAAACAACATTAGAATAGACGGACTTCACACAATTTGCACTAGATCTAGAGTCTATGACTATGATTAGTCTATGTTACACAAAAAAAAATCGTAAGAATAACCTAGGCTCAAATCAATACGAATCATTGAGTTAATAATAGTATTTAAAAATTATACAACATAATCCCCCTTTTCGAAAAGTCTCTGAATAAAATGTTCTTTATAAATCATCAAATCTATCTCTTTAAATTAAAAAAAACATTTTCCCCCTTTAATTTTTTAAGAAAGGAGGTTGATTCATGATTATAATTTTATTCAATTATTGAAAGAGCTCTGAAGACGAGACTATGTATCATGTAACCGTACCGAAATACACTCGAAATCCCAACGCCCACCACCCGACATTTATTAAGAATCGACAAACATCTCTCTTCAGGATAGTTAAAATCATCAATCAACCAGAAATATTACAATAATAATAGTTCACAAAATAAAATATTGCATATTTGTAGGTTGATGACAAGTATTTATATACAAAATCTCGCTAGAAAGACAAACAAATGTTTCCATCGTCACGGATTTCTTCATATGACTACACATATTATTACACATGGGGCAATGGACATTCTTATCCACCGCACGTACGTCAACTCTCCAACATATTATGATCGACTCGGTAGTGACAGAGCACAATTATGGGCCCAAAATTTCACATTTCGCATCATAGGAATTACAGGAAAATTATCAGATCAAGATTAAAATATAACATTCACATTAGATATATTTTTTCTGATTTTAGAACTTCAAATGGATGATTTGAAAAGCGTTGAAAACGAGTGTCACTTTCAGGACGATGGTTTCTAACTAAACCACGAACTTTAGGATATTTGTTGCACATCATTTTGAAGATTATATTTTCCTCTACATAAAAATATGACGTAGTAAGGAATTTCCTGCGATAACCAATGACAAATCTGCATTTCGGGACATCCCCATCCTCTCCTAAGCGCGAGCACTCTCTGTGACACAATTTGACCGCTGCTGAACGCGGAGATTGTAACATACCTGGAATTTTCAGCATGATTCATGTCTGTATGGGTGTATAAACCGCACCCCGACTTTTGATGTTTACCGACGGTAAAAAAAGTGCGGTTAATACACCGTTAATTACGGTAATTAATGATCCATCTCCAAGCATGTTGATGCCTCTGGTAGACCACTCAGAGCCGTCCATGTGTTCATGGTCGTGTGCATAATTAGTATGCATTATTGGAACCTGGGAAGGAGTAAGCCGCCCACTGCATTCATATAGTACATGTATATGAGGGCTCTGTAATCTTTTCATGTCCATTATCATGATGTCCCCCTGCCGTGTGTATGAGTAGTACGCCTGTATTAATTGATTTGCCTACTGTGTAGATATGAATGGCAATGTGCGTCGTGTACATGATGATGGTATGAATGAAATGAATCGTAATCGTAATGGTTTAAATTATACAGTAGGTGTACTTGTGTACCGTGAATGGAATGTGTATGTCGGAAACTACATGTAGATCTACAGCTGGAAAATAATAATTCATTATTCATCAATCTAAATTTCTGTTGTATGAGTATAATGTATAAGATCAAAACAATATGATTGAAATATCATTATCACTAAAACCATACTGCAGACGTTTGTAATTTGTATGCATACATATGTACCAACCACTAATTCACTATGTAATAGAAGAATATCATGGCTACCCTTAAGAAAATAGTAGATTGAAAATTGTCAAGAGACAAAATTAATGTAAATGATTAAGTGTACATCATTGTTTTGCACATCATAGTTCTTTTATGAAATATACTGTACATGTAGGGTATAAGAAAATATAAACATGTGTGTAGTGTGTGCTACTGCCATGATCCAAGCCTCTTTACAATTGAGGTCATTGCAGAGCAAAGGTAATTGTGCAATGTACATTTGATAGATGTCATGTGTCTAACAAATGTCAAAATGAAGAATGATAAGCCGACTTGTGTAGCATGTGCGATACCGAGATATCCACACTTGACAACAAAATCAACACTTGACAACAAAAATCAACTTATGTATCACATGTCTGTACAAAATTTAATTACCAGGTACTCATGACTTATATTTATTCATTAATAAACCTACGAGTATCCTTAATATTAAACATCCTTAACGGTCGGGTAACATCCAAATACAAGTTGATTCCTGTTGATGTGCAGGGCTGCATGCTACTCATATTTTGTTATTTAAACATCTAAATATATTTCATAGATTTTTTAATATTTTTAAAAATAATTTTCTCAGACCTGTTAAGCTTCACCCTAAAACAATGCTCCAGATCTCATTCATGTTGTGACACCATCTGTCAATCATTAGTGAGCTAACAAGAGACAGTGGTATGTAACTTCCCCCAGCACAGCACATGCTCACAAAAGAATAGCATTCTTTCATACAATACCTCCACATTACCTTTCTTTTCCTGGTGACGCTACAGCACGTCTGACATAGCAACTCCTATGTTGGTATTATATGGTCTATTGTAAACAGGTGGTCAGCTCTGGTGAAGCTACATACCACTGTCTCTTGTTAGTTTTATGTGTGCCTGTCAAATTTGATAAAGGTGTAAATAAGATACCTTTAGTCTTCAATATTATCTCTTTTTAAAATTATTTTTAATTTTTTATTATGGTAATGATTAGAATAACAATAATATACATACTTGTACAATATTACCATGCCTTTATCTTCACACCTGATTGCGATTCTCACAGGGTAAATTAATGTATATCTATATGTTACCTATTCAATTCAACTGGTTCGAAAGTAATAGATATGAACCACCTTTATTGTGAATTTAACCATGCATCAATGAAAGAAATAAAGTTTAAATCACATTTTATGTGTATGTAATGTATTTGCTTTTCAAAAATTGATAATGCCATATAAATTAATAAATTAATACATTTTTTATTCAGGATAATTCTTTATTCCCCTCTGGAGGGAGAAGTAGTTGGAGTACAACAGAAGAGAACAGCTTGCTTGATGCTATTGAGTCATTTGGCTTCGGAAATTGGTAAGAAATACTAAAAGTTATCTCCTTATTTCATGGAAAAGCTTTTTTTTTTACTTTTCTATTGAATTGATTTGTTGTTAATTTATTCCATATACATCAACTGATATACATTTACAATCTTATAACTTTAGATGTATGATAATTACAGGATATTATACAGAAAAAATTGTTGTCTTGTGTATACAAAAAAACAGCAGAAATTTACATAGGCTAAACCTTATGGTTGGCATCGGATTGTCATATGTTTTAAAACTACCTATGATGTTCTACTATCTAAGGCATTGTGTGGATACATTCATTGTTATTTCATTCAATATTTTGATAATATTTTTTGACAAATAATTCAAGTCTGCATCAAATTTCCATAGAGCCAACTTATACTTTTCTTTATCCTTATGCATCAGTTTTCCAGAGCTTTTGAAATCATTAAAAAATAAATCACTTTTCGCTCGTTTTGTAACTTTGTATGATTTTATCATTGGGTTCATAACCTCGTCGTCATCCTACGAGTCATGACTGACCCTTTGTGACCCTATTGATGATAACGTTCCAACCACTTCTATCCTGGTCATAGCGATGAGCTGTGCAGATGTTCATGCCAGTAATCTCTTTTATTCCGTCAGTCCATCGAACCCCTACCACGTTTTCGTTGACCCTCAACATGACCTTGGGTAATGATCTTCTCCAGGTTGTCACCTTCTCTCCTAGAAATGTGTCCAAAATACTGCAACTTGTTCTTATCTATCTTCTGGCATAGGATGACCTTTGCTCCAATTTGGTTCTTGACAAAATCATTTGATTTATAAGCCTTCCAGGATATCCTCAGCATCCTCCTCCAACACCACATTTTGAAAGTGTGGATTTTCTTTCTAACTGCTGCTCCAAGAGCCCACGTCTCTGACCCATATGTAGCAATTGGAAAGACCAAAGCATTCATCATATGAATCTTGGTGTTCCTTGAGATTCCTCTGTCTTTCCAGATGTCAGTAAGGCTTATGGCAGATGATCTAGCCATGGCGAGACGTCGTCTTATTTCTTGTGAGCTTCCACCATTATCCACAATCAGAGAGCCCAGGAAGTTGAAAGTGTTGATTACTTCAATGTCCTCATTCTTTCCTCTACGTATCATAACCTTTGTCTTCTTAACATTGAGGTACAGTCCTCATTGGCTTGTTTGACTCTTTCAATAAGGTCTTGAAGCTCTGCTGCTGTTCTTGCATCGGATTCATAACCCATGACTTTCCTATTAATATATTTCCTTAAAGAAACCTTTGAGATAGACCGTATTTGTTATGTAATAAAATTTAATGATTACATCTTTGGCAACGCAGCAAACATGGCAAACCACACAATGTGGTCAATTGTTGCGAATGAGTAATAAGTGCCATGTTATAAATTATTTCATTCACCTCTTACAATAATTGTATATCAATAGTCAGAATGTGAATTGCATACATTAATTGTTGCTAGGAAGGACAAACATTGATTGTTGCTAGGAAGGAGAAACATTATGGCTTGTCCTACCTTACAACACAGAATGTATGCAATTCGCATTCTGACTATTGAAATTATTTGTAATAGGTGAATGAAATAATTTGTAACATTGCACTTAACAAAGATTTATGCATTAAATTTGATTACATTACGAAAATGGCATATTAACATATACATATTTTAAGAAAAAGAGAAATGACTTGTTTATTTATGATTAACTTGTCTATTTTTATTTTCTTGACAGGGATGGAGTAGGTAATCATGTCGGATCAAAGACGAAAGACGAGTGTTCTGACCACTACAATACCTTCTATGTACAAGGAAAGATTGGAAAAGGTAATACTTCAAAATCTTATTGATGAGAATTCTCCAGTATTGTATGTGAAGCCCTTTATCATATCTAATTTTGTTTTTTAAGTGAATATCATTGTTAAGCTATAAATTTGAGTACACGATCCACTTTTTATTTTAAAAACCAATGACAATGTAACTTGGTTCTTTTCTTACATATAGGCTTAAGTCATCAGGTCTTGAGAGGTTTCTAATTATTAAAGTGCTGTGCATTTTCAACTTTATTATTCAGCAGAATTGAATGTTGGTTGTTATACAAAATTTGTTATTGCAACTTTGTTGTAATGTGTAAGTGAATTTATGCCATAGACTCAAGCCTGGAATTTTTTTTTTTCCACGGGGGCTCTTCCCCAAAAATAAGAGCCCCTGTGAGCCTTCTCAGCTCTTTTAGTTATGACGGGGGCTCTTTTGTTAATACAAATTTCCATTGAATTGGTACCCATGATACTCCTAAATTCTTTGCTATTTCATCATTATCATTTATTTAAGTCGGCATTTTCCCTCTTACAACTTTACAAGTTACATGGGGTTACTGACTTTCATCCTGTGATGATATTCTCTCCATTTCTTCCTGTTTTGCACATTCCTCCTCATCATTCAGAGCAACCTTATTACATTATTTCTTTAGTCTTTACCATATCCTTCCACAACATCTTTGATCTTCCTCTTCTTCTCAATATGCTCTCATATCATCCATTGCGATTGCCTCTAGCTCCAGCAGATATGGTGCGGTAGCGTGCACACCAGTCCTAACGGCATGGTATAGCCACTGCTGACAGCCGCACTGCACTGCAAGCGTATCAGTAATACTCAAAAAGATGTGGAGATGGGCGATATAGCGCCATCTTGCAGCGAATAAGCGTACATTTCCTGCACACTAATCTTACTTAACAAAGTTTCATTTCATTGATTTAAGGTGTGAAACTCAATATTGTGTGAAAGTTATAACAGAAAAGATAATCTTTATTTTATAATTCCATGGGGGGGGGGTAAAATCCTCAATACCAACTGGTTTCTTTTATTTCCTATTTTTTATTTTTTACCCTTCTCTTGCAGAAACATTACCAGAAACCCGTTCCGTCAACTTCATAGACCACACAGGACCAGAAGATGGTAAGAACACCCCTCCCCCCCCCCCCAATTATTCATTTTCTTGTGGAGGTGACACGGTATAGTGGTTCATTCTTTTGACTCTCAATTCAAGGGTCGAGGGTTCGAATCCCAGCCCGGCACTATCGTCCTTTGGCAAGACACTAATCCACATTTGCCACGCTCTACCCAGGTGTACATGGGTACCTGGCAATTGTTGGGGTACTAATAATTGCAGGACCCTCACTGGCTCAGGAAGAACAGCATTGAAGCTGATGAGGGTAAACAAATTAAAATTATTGACTCTCAAATCCTCCCCATCCTTGGAATCTTTCCCCAAAATTCATTACCTGGTATGGGTTTCAACTTTCTGGGGCACACATATATTACCACATACAAGTTAGTTTGATATGTGTATCTCATCACGCCCTGCAGTCTTGTGTGTGCTGAATTCCAATCATAAATATCTTGATAATCAGACAGGCGATCGGCTTGTAAACGTCATGGGATTCCTGACTGACCTTAAGGTGTATAATTATGATTGCAGCATGAGCTAAATCCAGGATTTTGTTTAGAATCTGAGACAAAGATACCCAATCCCTTTAAAACCTTGATTTTTTTATTTTGTTTTAGCCAAAAGACACCTTCTTTTTCATTAATGCAGCTTGCAGTCATAACAAGCAGACTACAAAAAAGTGGCATTTTCCACAGAGATATACAGTCAAACCTGCTTTAGTGACCACCTGTCTACAAAGACCACCTGTCTACAAAGACCACCTTATTTGTTTCCCTTGAAAATGCTTTCTCATTGAAACATGTACTAAAGGAACCTGTCTACAAAGACCACCTGTCTACAAAGACCACTTTTTGTGTTTCCCTTGGGTGGTCGCTATAGACAGGTTTGACTGTATTATGAATGGAATTACCAAATGGCTTTGAAGCAGTGTGCAGGAACCTGCATCAGTATCAAAGGTCTTATAATATTCTTTTCATATGTCCAACTCTTTTTCTGGAAAACATTTGTAGGTAGGATGTCTACAGGTATGATTTTTTTTAATTTTCCACATATCACATATTTTTTCAAAGTTATATCACCTACCGCTTTGTATGTGTCTTGCTTTGATGTTTTCAGGGCCATTATCTCCTACATTAGGACTTACATTCAAGCCTGTAGAACTGACGATAGCAGAGCAGCAGGACCTCTGCTACATGCCATTTAGAGATGATTTTGAAAGGGTGAGTGAGGGATAAACTTATAGTTTTCATACTTGATGGTATTCTGAAAAATGTGTTATTCTAGTACAGAATGCTTCTGAGATATGATCAACAATCGGTTAATGACTTAAATTTGATGGTTGCATATTCAATTTCATTTCAATTTCAATTTCAATTTATTGTCCAATATTGGAAATTTGTTTTGCTCACATTTTACAAGCGTACAAAGAATCAAAATAACTTTACATACATAATATATATCATATACTATGACACAGAAACCCTTCAGGATATTGCTATACAGTAGTTTTCTTACGTTATTTAAAACAAAAAAGTGAATTATTTTAGATGCTGAAAGTTCATGCAGACCTCTGTGCAAAACACATATTATGAGAGTTTTTTGTGTGTAATTTAGAAATTGTATTGTGGATTAAGATTCCTTGACTAAAATTGAAGGATACAATTATTTTCAGAATACCAACATTTGTGATTAACTTACTAGGCTCTATTTCAGTCACATAGAACAGCATTATTTTATCTGCAATGATAAAAAAGATCAATTAAATTTGTTAGATGATTCTTTTGAATGAGATGTCTCCTACATAGTTTACTTCGAATTAAAGAATAAGAATCAGTGAAATCAGTTGAAAATTTTGTGGGGAAAATGTGCAAATAATTAATTATATGTTTTTTTATTTTTTTTTATGAAGATGATGTTATGAAGATTGCATTCTTTTGAATATACCATATCTTGGAAATTGAAAAATTTGAGAGTTTATTGTCGGAGTAATTTTGGTGGAAAAGTAAAAGAATTTGGAAAGTCTTCACTAATTACTTAAACACTGCATATCATTGCTATTGTTGCATCAAAGTAAAAAAATTTAAAAGAGCGGAAAAGCCTAGAATCTTGGAATGTCTCAACAATCATGTTGTTCATTTCAGAATTACTGATAGAAATTTGCAACGTCTTTCTAAAATCAATTATCTAAGTAACACTTCAATATTCTCCTTGTAATAAATATCAAAGTCTCTATGTAATCTTTTCTTGTGAGACATTAATTTTGTAAATAAGTGACTTGATTCCAGCAAAGAGATTGCTCATTAATTATCAATAGAAAGTGTTAATAATTTTACTCCTTTAATAACCAATGTCTCATTCTCTCTTCTCCTAAAACAGGAATTTGATAATGATGCAGAAACACTAATCAGCAACTTAGCAATAACATCAGAAGATGATGAATTAGATATATGTGAGTATCAGATTCAAAAGCAAAACAGTTTTTGAACTTCGTAACTTACGTCAAGATTTATTTTCCTGGCGTGTTTGTCCTAGACTTTCTCATAAAGTTTTTGTTTTTATGAAACATCTCAATTATTCAGATGAGTGATGAAACTGTGAAAGTGATTTTGAATACCAAAATTTTCCCCAAAATGTATCAATACTTAGTGAGGGTAAAACAATGTTAATCTTCTAAAAATGAAGGATATGATGATGGTCAGACAAAACAGCACTTTTTCATGATGTACAAAAAGAGAATAAGCATGATGTATTGATACCCGTAGTTCATTGTCTAAGCTCTTTATTACTACAAATATTGCTAAGTTTCAACAAATATCTCCATTTGTAGAAATTGAAGTCGGAGTGTTTGGGTCTTCTGAGGGTTTATGACTGATTTCAATTCTTGTTTTTAGATTGGAAACCCCCTTTGTGAAAAAAGTGTTATATACATTTTGTAGCTTGTTAAGGAGAGGAGAAAATACCTAGCCATCTTTCTAATTGGTGCATGAACCCTAGTGCCCTGTAACTCTGTGACACTCTCAGGAAATGTATTATCTGAAATAGAGATTTGCCTATCCATTTTTTTCCCCATCACATTCTGTTTCTGTTGACCTTAACAGCACTGAAGCTAGCACATGTAGATATGTATTCAAAGAGGTTAAAGGAGAGAGGTAGAAGGAAAACGATATCCAGAGAGAATGGTCTTATCACCGCTGCAGTATCAACCGCATCGCCAGTTCCACTCTGCCCACCTACGCCTTCATCAGCACAGAAACAAAAATTAGCAAGTAAGCATAGTATACAAATTTGATAGGCTGTGGTTGTAATTATAGTGATTCTGTGTTCCTTAGAGTGCCTTAGATTCTGTAAAGACTTAAACCAAGGCAGTGTATGTTCGGTTAATATCCATCATCTGAAACTTGGTCTGATAAAGGTTCTAGACCAGAATGTTACCAGAGTGGTATCCATCGATATCGAGTTAAAAGTAATGATTATATTTCATTTGAGTTCATTTCCACCTCAAAAAACTAATGATAACCACTGATTTAAAGTTTTGCTTAGTGCTGACAAGTCAACATCAAAACAAGAATTTTTGTTAAAGTATTTCTTTTTAATATTGGATAATAATAATGTTAATATACATTATTTGTAATTCACCAAATTCCATTGAAATGAAATTCCAATGGCACACTAGTACAAAATATGAAAGCACAAATATATAAACGTCTATTGGGTAGAATAGAACATAAAAAAGAAACAGAACAATATATTATAGGTTAAATCAAACAGATAAGTCTTTAGATTATTATTGAACACTCAAACAGATCTGCTATTTCTAGTCTCTCAAGGGAAAGCATTCCACAGCATTCCACCCTTTTGATGATCTTAAATTGTTCTTATATCTGAGATTCACCAGTGTAAGCTGTACAGTATCCCTTAGAAGCAATTTAATTATTCATTATTGATCAAGTCCTCTGTGACACAATATTTTCATTTGGGAGTGGGAAGGAGGGAGGTTCCCCATAACAAAATCACTCCTGTCATCGTGACTTCTCAAAATGCAGAGATTTTGGCATAAAAGTATAGTAAAACTTCGCAAATATGTTTTATTTATTCCCTATGACTTTTTCCAACACTCAATTATTAACTTGTATCAGTACAAATGTGTTCATGAAATAGTATTTCAAATTTAGAACTTAATTTAAAACGATTTTCCCATCATTTTTCTTTCTTCTTCAGCTCCTAAACGTAAGCCTTCCAAGGAGGAGCTAGAGTTCCGGGAGAAGCTGAGACCGTTAGCGCGATTCATCCCTTCAACAGACCTTGAAGAAATGTTTGATAATATGCAGAGTAAGTATCACACCTTCAGATCACATACACTCCCAGTTCAGGTATTATTAGATATCACGTGTAGTTGTATACACGATTTAGTTTTAGGTTGAAACTTACAAATGTACTCACTCTTGTGTAGATAGCTAGACTCACTTGCTCTCAGTGATATCATAATTTTTTTTTAACCCTTACTATCAGTGTTGTAACAAGTCAATGACTCTGATTCTAGGCAACTCAATTCACATTTTTCAGAAACTTTACTTGACTCGAGTCAGGAAGGCAAAAGGACTTGACTTGACTAGAGTTGGGAGCCTAAATGACTTGACTTGACTAGAGTCGGAACCCTAAATGACTTGACTTGAATAGAGTCGGGGGCCTAAATGACTTGACTTGACTAGAGTCTGGAGCCTAAATGACTTGACTTGACTAGAGTCGGGAGCCTAAATGACTTGACTTGACCAGAGTCGGGGGCCTAAATGACTTGACTTGACTAGAGTCTGGAGCCTAAATGACTTGACTTGACTAGAGTCGGGAGCCTAAATGACTTGACTTGACTGGAGTCGGGAGCCTAAATGACTTGACTTGACTAGAGTCGGGAGCCTAAATGACTTGACTTGACTGGAGTCGGGAGCCTAAATGACTTGACTTGACTAGAGTCGGGAGCCTAAATGACTTGACTTGACTAGAGTCGGGAGCCTAAATGACTTGACTTGACTAGAGTCTGGAGCCTAAATGACTTGACTTGACTAGAGTCGGGAGCCTAAATGACTTGACTCCAGACTCCACGGTAAATGACTTGACTTGACTTGTGACTCGACCCAACAGTGACTTGTTACAACACTGCTTACTGTACTGGTTTATGTTGAGCTCCTTCTGACTGGCTGGGGAGGAAGTGAAAGTGAAGCAACTCCTCTGAATTTTTTTCATAAATATAGCAACCATTACAATTTTTTTCATGGTAACAAATGTTTTCAGATCACTTTTTTAAGAATACCACAAAGTAACAATAGAAATAAATAGATCTGTATTCAATTTTAAGGTAGAATGTTAATGCTCGAGTGCTAAATTGTTTCCTGCAGTACATTCGCAGTTAACAGATTTTATCAGTATGGGAAATGTGAACTTGATCGTTCACTTGGTGAGCTCTGTGTAAATGTTGACAATTTCAACTCCAGCTTTAAAATTTATTTTATACTCATGGTTTTTTTTGCAGAAGAGAAAGAAGTCAAATCAAGAATTAAGGAACTAGTCAGGTGTAGAAGAAATGGAATCACAAAATTAAAAGGTAAGTTACAAACAGTGTTCACATCAAATATCAGAAAGCATATAGAAAACATGGTCCAGTTATATCTTCAGCCCAAAGAGCTATCAAGGGTTTGTAGATGAACAGGGCTCTTATATTTTCATCGTTATTTAACGTTTTTGTGGTTAGTCACCTAGAATAATACCTGCATAGGTTGCCAGACCTCGACTTTGGATGGTCTTTACACTAAATTGCATAAAATTTAAAATATATATTACAGATGGTAAAAATTTTACAACTACATTATTACAGCAAAAACTATCTTCCATCAGGGCTATGAGAATTGGAAGATCAGATTTTCTGATAGAATTTTAGGTGGTCACATTTTTTAATCTCTTAAAACAAAATTAAGCGAGTAAGCGATGGACCATTGATGCGCCAAGCTCCATTTTCCGTCCCCACTTGCCATTCACTTAGTACATTAAAAAAAAACCTGCTTTGGTTTATCACAGGATAAATGAATGAACCCTCATAGATGTTACCCTGCTATTATCAAATAAAATTAATGATAATAATAGCTACATTTACATTGCACATATCCATCACAAGGGGTGCTCAAGTCACCTACAAACTACTATCAGTATCTTGGCTTTAGCCCAGCTTCCCTTAGGCGCTGAAAGCATTCAAGGAAAATATTCATAAAACCCATTTACTACCCCTTGCTGGAGAGTAGCAATTGTAGATGAATGTCTTACCAAAGGACATTAGTGCTATTTCAGATAATGAGTGTCTTGAAACCACTTCCAGTGTTTTCTCCCTCTAATAATGACAATTGCTTCTATATGCAGTGAACCTGTCTATAAAGACCACCCAAGGGAGACAAGAAAAGTGGTCATTATAGGCAGGTGGTCTTCAGTGGCGGATCCAGGGGCCGGGGCCGGGCCCCTCCCTAGAAAAAAAACTGGTAAAAACACCCTTTTTTGAAAAAAAGAAGTTGGGCCCCCTCCCCTGGCGCCCAAGGGGTGGTGGTGGAAAAAAAATAACCCTTCCCCTAGGGAAAAAAATTTTTCGGATGCCCCCCAAAAAAATTTGTGCTTACTACCCCTGGCGCCCAAGGGGGGGGGGGAAGGTGTTGAAAAAAAAAATTCCCTTCCCGGAGGAAAATTTTTTTTTCGGGTGCCAAAAATTTTTTTGCTCACTACCCCACTGAGCGAAAAATCGACCGGCACGATTTTCAAATTTTCGCACGAAGTGGGCCCCTTTTTAGGCCCCCTCCCTTGCCGCCGGCTGGATCCGCCCCTGGTGGTCTTTATGTACAGGTTCCTTTAGTACATGATTCAATGAGAAACCATTTTCAAGGGAAACAAAAAATGTGGTCTCTATAGACAGGTGGTCTTTCTATACAGGTGGTTGCTAAAGCAGGTTTGACTGTATTTGTTTCCTGCTCTATGTCCATATTACATGTTTTTTCTTTCCCCTGTTCCTCCTAGAATGTGAAGAGTATGATGAAGCCAAAGCAAAGAGGGAAAAGCGGAAAGAAAACAAGAAAAAGTTGGCTGAAAAGACAAAGAAAGGAAACTCAATAACTGCCAAAAAGCCTGAGTAAGTACAAATATAATTCATTCAGCATTGGAATAAAAAAGGGAATCATACATTTCCTGCTAAACAGGTAGATATGTGTTTGTTAATGCATGCTTTCTCATTGACTTTGTGATTGTTGTCATAAGATTTTCACAGAATAAAATCAGAATGAAAAATATCAACTTGAAAATTAAATGAAAAATGAAAAGTAATGCTCTCCCCTAATGAAAAAAAAAAGAGATTATAAATAAATAAATTCTGTCACAACTGAAATAAAGTCCAAAAATAATTCTTATCAAAGAATTAAATTTTGATTCCTCTACCTCAGTATTGATAATTTTATAATCAGATTTCTGTCATTGAGTGTGTGCTTGTGTGATTATGTGTGTTTTTAGGAGGAGAAACTGCACATATAATAGCATGCAGAAAAGCCATACCCATTATTAGATCTAGAAAGGCCAAGCCATGTAATGTAATGTAATTATGAAACATATGTATTGAGTTTTGCTCTGGTTCTGAGCAAGGAACAGCAACAAATATTTCACAAATTGCACGTATTGTAGCAATTATGGTAAAATTTTCTACAATTTGCACTCACTTCAGTGAACTTACTCATCATACTTTTAGTTTCCCATGCCAGGCAACTAACTTGTACTTTCTGAGTATTTGGTTTGCCAAACCACCAATTTCAAACTCTGAAGATGCAGGCATTGTGGAACTGTGAGGGACTTTGTGTACAACTATCTTGTATACTCTGCTCCTATGGAAGTGAATAGCGCCATCTTTTGAGCATCTAGAAGTAGTCGATCACTGGTGCTTTATATTATTAGTGTGTAATTGGCATGGTTTTTAATTGATCGTAATGAAACGACATCGTTATGTATTGAATTACGAATAGATGTTCTTCAGAATTTGCTATGATTTCACAATGATTTCACATTGACGAAAAGAGTATTTAGGTGGTTGTATAGTATTATCAGCCTGTGTAATGAATTGTGTGGTTATATTTGATTCGAATATAACAGCTATATAATATTTAATGAATATGTTACACTTTGATATTATACTCTAATGTGTTATAAATTGTGTGGTTATATTTGATAGGAATAAAAAAGCTACACAATATTTAATGAAATATGTTACACTTCGATATCATACTCCAATGATATAGTCATCATTCGAAGTAAGAAATCAATCCCCTTTATCCCAAAAGCTGGTGGAAGAAAAAGAAAGAAAATTGAGGAAACAAATGAAAGAAGGAACGAGGTGGCAAAGGAAAATGTAGCAGCTGGAGAAAAGTGTATTCTTTGAGCCAGCACCCTTTGAAGTGATAATAGGTGTAACACTTCATTGAAAGCACTTCAATGCAATGTTATGAGCGCAGGCTGACGCACGGCAGAGCTGCTTTTGTGACTTTTCAATAGCGGCAGCTGCCAAATGGGGCTGAAAGGTGTAAGCTAACCCCCCTCTCCCCCATACATCCCCTCAAGGGCTCATGGAAATTACCATTGTACCGACGGGGCAGGGGGGCGGCGGTGGCGGCTTGCCGTATGTTTGTGCATTTGATCGAGTTGTAATGTTCAGCTGAAAATGTGGGCTGCATAATTGACCCCATTTCGATGGGAAGTGATTTTTTTTTCTCTCCGTCAAATAATGCACAGTTTTTTACATTATGTGCAGAAGTAAAGATTTTTTGATGTGTGTATGATGGGAACAATTCACTACTGAAATGCAAGTCATTCATTTTATTTTCCTCCTTCAAATAATGTATCTTTTTAATAGTTGTGTGCTCGGGTAGAGATTTTTATTCATGCACAATGTGAACAATTCACTTCTGAAATTCAAGACTGCCTATAGAAATATTCCTCTTTTTTTCTTCTTCTTTTTGTGCAGTTTAATGTGGAAGGTATGGAGAAAAAAAATGTTGTCTATCATATATGGGTTTTATGAAGTTAGAATTGCATTACAGAGTTAATAGCAGTACAGGAAGGCATATACACTGTACATGTACATGTAACTGCCTGACAGGGAAGAAAGTTAGTTTCTTTAAATTCAAATCAGCACCTTTTAGATATGAATTAAAACAGCTTTTGGCAACCCTTCATTAATAGGCTTAAGCTGATATTATCTGCATAATCAAATCATAAAGCTTGTCTCAATCACTAGAAGTCATAAAAATGACCTAGATTTTTAAACTTCTATTTTAGTTAGACATATCCCTTCTTTTTAAAAAAAAACTTTTACCTATGATATTCTTTCAAAGTTATGAAATACAAATTTAAAATGAGGGTAGACTAGAGATGAATTTCTGAATAGGTAGGTTTCCTTTGAAAATTTGCTTGAGTAATATATCAAGACTTATTCCATCAATAATTTAAATTGATGGATCATTATGAAAAATAAAATTGGCAGTATTATTTATTTTAGAGCTATGTCACTGAATTCCCAGGCATTCATTCAATATTGAATACATCATCCAAATTTCCCACTGATAGTAGCAAAAAAAGGGTCTATTACTCTATTTTCCAAATTTCATTTTAATTAGAGGGATACATTGATGAATGCCTGCATTTGCATGACAGGTACAAATAGCAGCATACTTTTACCTCACAATTAGGTGCCAACCAAATTTAGATTTATTTTTAGAATTCACAAATCATGACATTTCTTTGGCACTGCTTTGTACAAGGTCACAATTTTGTGTGATTAAATAAAATTTCCACTTTTATGACTTCATAAATTATGGGATTAGGAAGAAATGTAGGCAGACTTCAAACAACAACAAAAGAAAGAGAAAAAAAATATTCGTAAATTTGACCAGTCATAGTCTATGGCTTTAAAAAAGACTTAAATTTAATCTAACTTTCTATCTCATTTACACTAAATGTGATAAAAAGTGACTTCTCGTGTAGAAATTTTTCTTTCTTGTGTAAAGTCAATATTTATCTTGAAAGAATAATACTGTTTTAATACTGTATCTAAATACTTACCAAATACGCAGAATAAGATTTTATCTCATCAGCAATTAAAATCATTGATGTCGGTAATAGATAGGTTTTGCCCTTTTGAACTTCTATCCTGCAATAAATCAAAGGTGTATTTCTTTATATATCTTGATTCATATTAACAACAAAGCATTGAAACTATGGAAGAATGATCCCTACATAGCGGTGCAATGGATCATGAAAGTGTCTGAATCGTATCGGGTCTCATAATCTTTATATGTAGATGACAAAGTAAATACGATTATTCATTGAACCCATACTTTGAGGTGTTTTACAAAGATTAAAGTATTTGCCCTGTTTGGTGTTTTTAAGGTTTGGAATCTTCTCATTATGACAATATTTTATGGTCCAATAGTATGAACAAACAGACATGTCAGTCAAGGCGACATATTTCTGTTGTTTTCAACTCAGATGTACAGTGGGAGGTAGTTTATTTCATTCTTGTCCTAATTCACCATTGGAGCATTGAAATTAACACACCCATCCTCCATGAATAATAGGCCTGGGTTCAATTGATTGATTGTTTAATCCTGTATGAAATTTGTTTTTGTTCCAGTGGACCCCCTCTGGATATGGTCAAAGTAGAACCTCTGAAGGGCATGCCCATATGTGCAAATCTGTATCAATATTTGACAATATAATTACTTCTTGTAGAAATTGAACCTCATAGAAAAGTAACCTTCTTTCAGATGTCATGTACATACAGTATATAGGCTCAAAAATACAGAAATATCATTCCTTAAATTTATAATCTAGCACATGATAGCTTGGGATTATTAGATCAAGACTAAAATTATTTATTATACTGGTGTATTGTCATGTTTGTAAATTTTTGTTAAGGTAATGCACCCTTGCTAATGTAGTTTTACTCATTTAAAATTGTAGCTCTTCTGATTCCCATTCGAACGAAATTATGTGTCGCAGTCTTCTGATGTTTCATATCATTACTTCTTGTGTGATAAAGTTAACATGTCAACATTATTATGTCTAGTTTTAGAATATAGGCCTTTATACTACATGTATAATCCATACGGTAGCAGTACTAATGCTCAGAGCACTACATGGGCTGTAGATTGAGTTTTAACTATTGACAAGTTATAAAAATTGAGTGGACAATGTATTGTAAGAATGTAAGGGAATAATTACCCATTCAACATTCCTACACTTATCGTTGAAAGTGAACGAAAGTGAATGTGTTTGATCGCTGTCAATACATTGTTATTGCAGCCACATCATTGATTCGGTCCTCAGCTAGCCAGCCCAGACAACTCTCCCTTCTTAAAGCACCTGTTCAAATATTGACAGTAAATAAGAGTTAAATGGGGACTAGACCTGTGAATGATTGATTGTAAATTGGATGACCTAAAAGGGTAGACTGTCAGCTGGACTGGGAAGGAAACAACCGGGCGATTATAGCGGTGTTCGCATTATGGAAACGCCTATCCCCTAGAAGATATTTTTTTTAAAGACGGAGCCGCAGGAAAAATTGCTACACCGTTCTCATTAGCTGATCTTCTAGAAAATCCAACTCCCCAAAACCAAAAATATTTCTGAATTTGATAACAGAGGAATCATAGAAATTAAACGTTACAAAAAAGTGTTCTTGAAGATTGACGAAAGGATATTCCTACATTGGGCACACAAACTGATCTTTTAAAGAATTTAAAATTACAGAATATTTCTACATGTAAAATAAGAGAGGAGTCTTTCATATACATGTATAATATATCTTTCCTGAGTTGCTGACACCGTACATATATGGGGCAATTGGTTTGCAGTACAATTGCTGCTCTTGCCAAGCTGGGAATGTTGTCAAATCTGAACATAGACTGCTCATGTTTTATAAAAAAAAATGTACATATTTATTTATGAATTAATATTTATTAATTCATATATTTTTGTGAGAAAAACTGTTTGAGGGACGCAAAAAGGGGGGCTTTATGAACAAACCATTTTCTAATTCAGGGATCCAAAATGGGGTTTGACTGTCCCATCTCTAATGAATGTTCATGCAAAACTTTCTGCTGGGACATTTCCGTTATCACTACCTAAACTTCTAGAGCGTGGTCTTGTAAAAGATTGCTATTGCATGAACACTACATCCCCCCCAAGTTGACCATTGCTGGAATATATCTTAGGAAGTTCAAATTTACTCTTGGTCAATAAAGAAATGAAGGGGAAATTGGGAAAGGTAGGCTCTGGAATTCTGAGATCCGGAAAAGAGAAGAAAAAACTACCAAAATTATATTCCAGTTCAATTCAATTTTGGTGTGTCAACATTATAGAAGGTCCCACATTTTCATAAACACACAGCATGCTGCAGCTTTATAAATCACAAAATGAAGCTAAGAATTTTACAGTTTAATGAAAATCACTCATAATTCACTCATGTAGTCACAATAACTTGCAAAAATTGTCAAAGTTATTGAAAATTTACACCTACAGTTTCTCAAGTACTGGTGCCTTATCAGAATTATGGTTTTTAAAATTGGTGAATTCTATGGTGAAGTTTTATTAAATAGGCTATATTGTATGTAGACTCAAAAGTCAAGAAATTCCTTATTCCTTATTGCCACAGAAAAACACATTTTTTATATGAAATTACTTTGTGAAGAACCTTTTATAATTTCATTCACATTTCCATCATACATGTACATCCTACATCATGTAGTACATGTGTATGACTTGTTTCCTAATATAGTCCGATTTGCAACCATACAAATTCTTTTGCTGACTGCTGACATATTTCTAGCCGATGAATATAACAATATTTATGTAGATTAGGTTTGATCTGTTCCCTTTACATGTTTGCATAGTGGATTGTCACCAAAGAGGATAAGAATTGGAGCAAGAAGTTGTGGCAGTAGTGCGAAGAAGTGAGAGAAAGGGAGTGGAGAGAGAGAGAGAGGGGGGAGGGTGGATGAGAGAGAAAGAGAGAGAGAGGAGTGGAGAGATAGGGAGAGTGGACAAGAGAGAGGGAGGGTGAGGGTGAGAGAGAGGGAGAGGGAGGGAGTGGAAAGACAGACGCAGGGGGGTATATTTATATGTTCATGGTTGTGCAAGGACTAAAATGGATGCAAAAATTAGTAGAGAAAAGATTAACAATATTGCATTCATCTGAGCTGTTACATGTGGATAGGTAATTCTTATAAATGGATTGATTAGGATTAGCGCATGATCAGGAGAGAAGTATAATGTGAAAGTACTATAAAAATAAAAGGAACAAACATTTCTCATTTGCACATTCACTATTATGTGCATTGCATATTCCAAACAGGTCATTCTCATAAATTGAGCACAAGGCTCCTCTTGGATCCAAATTCTTGAAGCTACGTTATAGCATGAGTTTAAGGGTGCGTTTATGCTCACTTTTGAAGGCAGAATGAGCGATTTGAAACGCTCATCGTAAATGCTCATTGTGGGTGTACTGTTTATGCTCCCCTTCTCCGGCTCCTCCAGGCAAATTCGGACTCTGCAGCTGGATTCGCAAACCTGCACTGCGCATGCTACGTTTACCCCGGGAACGTCATTTAAACGCGTTTACAAATGATTGTGCGTTTATGCTTCCCCAGAAACCGTCGTTTTGGAGAATCACCGATCGTAAACGCACCTTTTAGTGAGTTTACGATCGCAGTTACGATCGCAGTTTATCGGTGATTCTACGAAAATGAGAAAGGATGCAACCATGTTTTGAACTAACCACGAAACAAAAGCCTCATTCTGGCCAGAAAAAGTTAAGCATAAACGCACCCTAAGTCTATTGTATGAATCGGTACTCACAAGGGAGGCTTTCCATAATAAGCCATTTACAACATATATACTGTGTCTGATATGATGTAAATGTTGGAGTTCTAAAGTTAAATCTATCCTAAGGGTAGTTAACAAATTCTGAGATAGAATTACAAAATGTTTACAGGAATGATTTTGCTAAAAATGTTATGCCTCTACGAGAAGGAGTGGACGCTTATTGAATATTCCTTTTCTTTCTTTTTTTTACGTTACCTGCCAGATTTTTTCATGCACTGAGGGCTGACTTACTAAAATTTCATCAATTTTTCTATAAAATACAAAAAATAAACGTGGTGGAATCTACTTGTGTGGCCGAAGTTTGTTTTGAGATTGACGCAATCGAGTTAAAATGATGGAGTTTAATTGTACTGTGTATAGCCCAAATGTCAGTTGATGCTTGCTTGCCAAAAACCAAGCCTTTACCTGGGAGCCGAAGTTATATTTGCCCTGGTAGCCTTGGTATTTTCATAGACTAAAATTTACATGTAAGCATTCTGCCAAGAAAGCTAATTAGCAAGATATTCATAAAAATCTAATTTGGTCTGTTATGACAGCAAAAAGGTCATAAATGGGGGACAAATGTTATTTATTTAGGGGTAAAATGTTGGGTTTATACCCTTCTGGTTCCAATTACTCCAAACAGATATTTGTTATGCATATGATTTTGATTAGTGTATATTGAAGATGGTGCAGATTTCACCATGCCACTTTATACACATTGACATTACATGTAGGTGTTCATTTCAGCTTAAAATGTCATACCAAATTGAAAGCATTAAGATATGTTCATTATTTAAGTCAGTCTTTTATTACCGGTAGTAGAAACTGGTTTAAACTACTGACTTCCAAAATGGTGTGACTTTAAAATGCATGAATTAATCAAAACCTTGAAAAGTGAAAACACAAGACACTATTTGTGAATATGCTGTTGATGATATGAATTGACCAAACATTAAGTCTAAGGTCGTGAAAATTTTAACCACAGGAGGTTTGTATCATAATTTGGTTTTCAGTCAGAGTATGAGAGGAGTTAGTATCCAAATCTTATCTTAAAATTTGCACTGGTTATGACAAGTTATGAGGAAAACTCATGTTAGAAATGCAGTGAAGACTTAATGGGTAAAGAACAAACACCATTAATAAGAGAGAAAGGTGAACGAAAGATAAGAAATTATGTGGATTCATACAATGTACTAGAAGCAAAGTATGAAAAAATGAGAGGAAGTTAGGTGAGAGGGTAAAAGAGTAATGGAAGATAAAGGAAGAATGAGAAAATGAGGAAGAGAGAAAGAGTTGGAGGAAGACGATGAGTGAAGAGATGGGGAGAGATTTCAACAAATGGGGAAAAAGAGAGGTTTACAGAATGCAAGATCATTTTAAGGGAGGATGACGTTGAGTGAAAAAAGAGAAGCATCAATAGGTGGAGAGAGATTTTTGTGTTTCTTTTAAACAAACGGGTATAAAAAAAGAGAAGTTGACAAAATGCAAGATCAAGTTTATAAGGGAGGGTGACGTTGAGTGAAAAAGAGGTAGTAAAGAGATGGAGAGCAATTTTTGTGTTTCTTTTAAACAAACAGGTTAAAAAAGATAAGTTGACAGAGAGAAAGATCAAGTGAGGAGATAGCCTATGGGGTAGAAGGGGTGGGAAGTTGTTTTAATGAGGGACAGGAACCAAGCAATCATGCCCGGTCTCCATCAGCACAAGAAAAGAGCCCTCGCTTGTTTAAACGCTCTATTTAAGACCAGACTTCCTCCTCGACTAATCGCAAGCAACACTGGTCCTGCCCTATCATCTTGCATTCAGATCTGAGGGTAAAGACTAGTGCCAAGTGTTCCCGAGTCTAAATCAATCGGAGGAGGGCATCATTTGGTTTTCCCCATGTCATCCAAGTTGTGATGATTCTTGGTTTTTTTTTCTTGAAAAATAAGTAAATTTGAAATTGTTCAGTTCATCAAATAATTAATAGCTAGAATCAAACTAAATGCTGACGTTTCCTGGACCGTTAGAATACATGTATGTGCAACATAGATTCAAATACATTAATGAGCTTTGGTTATAGACTTGTATTCTGGTCACTTATACATTTGTGTTGCACTCTGGTTTAGGAATCAAACCCGTGTCAAGTCGCCCTGGAAGTTAGGAACGGTTGATAAAATAAGAGATCGTTTTGTTTTTCCACACCATCAAATTTGTGAGGATTCTGTTTAAAAAAAACGGGAATAAGATTGTTCTAATGATTACCGGTAAGCAGTTTAGTAGCTACATGTACACCTGAACTAAATGCTGTTGTTTACAGGGCTTCTCTGAAATTTGTGAGAAAGTTTCATGTTTTTTAATGAATTTTGGTTAAACGTGTATTCCTGTAACTTTTGAATTGATCTTGCATTCAGATTTGGAGTAAAATAATGTATTGCTAATTGGAGGAGGACATCACTTGGTTTTCACCCCCCCATATTGTGATGAATCTGTTTAAACAAAATATATATAATTATTCATTATTCTGCATACATGTATGTAGAATGTGCCTTGAATATATTTTCCTGGGGGAAAATGAATCAAAAGCAATATTTAAAATGACTATTTTGGCAAGCCTAAAAAAGTGATGCAAAGGCACTGGCGGTACTAAAAGAATACATCATATTAAAATCATCACATCCTATTCCACTTTGTGGTTAAATTCATTTTTGTTGTATATTTATTTCTCGTATTTTGTTGTATATTTTTTTTCTCGTATTTTGTTGGAAAAGTGCTGGATTCCAGCCTTTGTTTTTCCTGTCCTAGTTTCGGAGCATCCATTTTCAAAATTTCAAGAATTGTCCACATATTTAAGAATACACATCCATCACTTATCAATTTGCATCAGTACCAAACAGTAAATATTGGCAGATCCGTTTTCCCCTTTCTTTCAGATTGGTTTTATTTCTTGACCATATGTGTCATGATGGCCTAACCTTATGATCCATTTCGAATATTGCATTCTGGCCATTTTTACGCAATCATATTCAATCAAAGTTGACCTCCATAACCCATACCTGAACTTTAAAAGGGTTAACTTCCTACATTTTGCCAAATGTTTTTAGTGATATTTGTTTCCTTGTTTTTTGATTTCCTGTTTTTTTGTAGTTTATTGTAGATGAATTAGTGTGGAAATTCGGGTTCATTGACTGTTTTGACACCTGATTGAGCTTGACATGCAATTTAATTATTCATACAATATATGCTTTGTTTAACTCAAGGTGTGTTGATAAATGAATTCTTTTCTGTCACATACTACACTTTCAAGAAATAAGTTAAATAACACATTTCTTTTTTTCTTGATTTCTAGAAACATACAAGTGTTAGAACTGACTCCTGTCATTCACAAATGCATTGATTCAGGTCGGATGCCTCATGTTGTAAATAAAAGCATGTTGTTTTTATTTGAATTCTTTTTCCTGTCCTAGAAGCATAGAAGAAAAAAAATATTGTTAGATAATTGGAAAAGGGGGTGTACAATTTGTTAAATATTTTTGCATTATATAATTGATACAAAGAGATTATTGTTAAAATAAGTGTATGGTACATTGTCAATAAGAATCTAGAGGTATAATGTATAATCTTTAATGATATTAAGAGTAGAGTTTATCATGTATTACATTATTGTAAACAAAACATTCAGAGAAAGGGATCCTTCTTATCTTAGAGTCACAGACAGAATTATTTTTTTCTGCAAAGGGCATAGTGTGCTATGTGAAGTCAGGTGTGCTATGGTGGGGTTTCACGGATAAGTATTTTATTATTACTTTGTAGGCGTACACCTAATGAACTGTTTTCATGATCAACAGATTGTTTTGATAACTTCATTCGATGTGCACATTGTAACATTCCTCGTGAACTCCTCCACATAGAAGACGAACAATGTTAGTCATGCATTGTTGTCTCCAACTCTGAGCAAACAAGGCTTAACTGTCAGTTATTATTCTATTTGTCCTCCCGAACAGGTCGGGTGTGAAAATGATATGCTCATTTCCTAGACAACAACAGACAAAATTAGCACCTCTACAAGCTGAGTGAAAGATGGAATAACAATTTGTCTTAGCGATGTAACAACGTGTTGTTATTGTACCGAGGGGGGCGAACAAATTTGAGTCGACAAGAAATCCCAACTTGTCACCGCCGCTAATTGTCTCCCTGTCACGTTAAATTGGCGTGGCTGGTACCAAAAACTTCTTTTACCCCCTAATGATGATTTGCAAACTGCTCCTAATGCTCGACCTGTCGGCATAAACAAAAGTGTCAATGGATTATCGAAAGTGAAAGCCCAATTTGTAGTAGAAATCTGCATGATTATGAAAGGTGATCAGGCCATTGAAAGGCTAGTCTCAAAGTATTTTAGGAGTTCTTTTGTTGGATATTGTTCCGCGCATAGCAAGTTGTTAACGAAGCGTATTGGGTGGCGAGACTGTTCAGGCTTTATTTGATTTGTAGGGTGGCTGCCGGGGGCGGGTGATCAGACTTCGGCCCGGGCACTGGGGGCAGGCAGTCAGGCACCCACCCGTTGAAATAGGGATTCCCTGGGGAGAGAGAGAGGTTGGGGTGGTTAGGGGGACTGATGGGTGGTGCTGAAAGACGAGGGGTCAAGTCCGCTTTATAATCTCTAGTTGATCATGTTAGAGCCGTGTTCATATCGATAACATGCCTCCTGTTGCAATTGCTCATATGGTCCCAAGTGTCTCCATGATGTCATTGTCTCTCTTTAGGCGCTGCAGTCCTGGAATGAAAGAAAAACAAGTTTTGACAAAGCTCTTCCAGTAGCAGTCACATAGCTCTATCAATAGCAGTATAAATAGATACATGTATACAGTAAACTATTCACACCCCTTGTAAATTTGATGTTTTTGTTTGTTTTAGTAACTTAAGAATGAAAGGTGTACTGGTTGAATTAGGGCCTCTGTCACATTCTCAAGAAACATAAATTGGGCCAAATTAATTTTTCACATACTTCAAAAATTACAAAAACCTGGTAAGGGTATGAATAATTTAGTTGTTAACTGTACATAAAGTAACATGATTTCATTGATTAAATGCAGTATTATAGGATGACACAACACGATGTAAAGTGGAGGATAATCTTATGAGAGTTTTTAGTACAATTCATCGGCTTCCCACCAGAAGGCCTTTACTGCGATTGGCAATCAATATCTTGTGTGGCCTTCTTGCAGGCAACCAACACATTTTAAAAGAAACAATACTCACTAGCCAAATAGCATTTGGATTCCTTGAAAATGATCTAATGAAATATTTTCCTTGGAAAGATGAAACTTAGTGATACATTAAGGCAATACATGGCATTCATTGGTAGGATAGTTGGGGATATCCAACTGAACATTTGAATAAACACTAGCCAAAAAGACTTTTATTGTATTTTGAAATTTGAAAATGAAATTTATGATAATATGGTATGATATAAAACACATTGATAGCCGACATTTCAATGGAAGGTCATATCTGTGCAATTGGGATAATCTCATTAAAGTAATTTTATTAGAAAAGACACCAACTCCCCAAGTAGATGTAATATCAGATTGATAAATCATGAATAAGTGATATACATGAAAACTTTAGAATGATAAAACCCATGGCCAAAGGGAAAGTGGGGATAATCTCCTGAAAATCATGAGATTCCACATTTTAGTGAATTTACAATGATTTAAGGTTAAAGTGTGTGTGTGTGTGTGTGTGTGTGTGTGCTGTTGTTTTTTCTTCCTGAAAAGTCTTTTATGAATAAAAAGACACCCAAAATCCTGATCTGGTGAAAAAAAAGGGGGGAATACACCCAGTAATGGAATGATCAGCAAAATGGAATGTTTATTCTTTGTAGTGTGATATCATCCTTCGGTGGGAAAATAGTTTCATAATAGAGCTATCAACATTCTACTCGGGTAGTCTGATGGCATAACCTTTGTATCTTGGGCTATTGGAGATGATGGATTGTTTAAAATGTACCAATCATCAAATGGCTTTCAACATGTCAGCGTTGAATCTTTGAATGGAAGATGTCTTCATTTATAGATTTATGTTCTCTGATTTCACTTTTAAGTGAGGAATTTATCCACCTAATTGAAGACTATTAAAAGGTATTTTCAGAAATCCACCAATGACACATTCACCAATGAACCTAATTATCTATTTTACCATTTGAATTTATTCAGGAGTTTTGTGAGCAAAAGATTAAAAAAAGAATCCTAAATGCATCTAGTTTTTTTGATCAATTTTGAGGCTTCTTTAAAGTCTTCTTTTTTTGAGGGGGGAGTACTTTTTCTACTTTAAATGGCTGCTTGAAATATGTGTATTGAAATTAGAGAGAAAGTATTACCAGTATTTAAAGATACTATGTCCCTTTTGCAGCCAACATCAAATTCTGTAGAACTTTTCAGGAATTATGAATATGTCATGTATGTCCTATCTGTGACATTTAAACGTTAGCAGTGTCCTAATATTCAAATTATGCAAGGAAACCCGTTTACTTGCTAGACTTCACTGTCAGACACTATTGAGTGACTGACTGGTTTTTTCATCTTTGGTAATAACATACATAAAATGAGCTGTAAAGGGTACATGAGCATTTGTCTACATCAATAACCCACTTCTTGTAATGGCCAAAATTAAACTGATTGAATCTTTGCGCAGCATAAAACGTACGACCATTCGGTACAATGGTCTGAAAATCAGACTATTACTTACTGGCTCTATAGCTCCTAAGTCGATTCGACAACTAATAGTCGTTATTTCCCACTTAAAGACATTTTCAAGCCCCCATTTTATTAGGGAAGTTCTAAATTAGTATTTTCGTTCAAATACCGTTGGAATTTAACCTTTTCATATTTTGGGCCTGCAAATGGGACATAGTACCTTTAAAGCTTGTTACATGTAGATAGTATTTTGTTCTTTTGTATTTATGTGCCCTTCGTGTATTCTAACTTGATCTTTCGAAGGAAAAAGTGTGGCACAGATTTTTGCATTTTTCACTATCTTTTCATTCTGCAGGAAGAATTTTGCCTTAGTGGCTCTTGCAGTTCACAAGAGTTTGTTGAAGATGTCAAAAAATAATAATAAAGTTGTAGTTGTGCATAAACTACTTTTTAGAAAAATGTTTTATAATATTTTATTGGGAAAAAATACCATTATCATTATCAAGGCAGAAAGCTTTTTTAAATTGAAATTTGCATGCTCGATTCAGATTTTCCCCATTTGAAAATTGCAAAGAAAAAGATTATCCTAAAATTGTCTTGTTTGATATGTAATTCACAAGCCTGTGTGCTCGTTTATGAAATGGAGTATTATTACGCAGTCTTTTGTGCCGAGGAGAGGAATACTTAATCACCACGGTTCTTAGACTCTTATTGAATCTTAATCCCTAGATACATGCAAGTATTTGCCTATAATCCATTACATTTCTACTTTTCAGCAAGATTTTTAAAGTCCATTTGCAGGAGCTCTTCCGAATCCAAACAACACCATGATACATAAGGATCATTTTTAATCCCATCTTATCCGCAATTTAGAAAGATTTTGAACTGATCACGTCTTACTACAATTTCACTGCTAGTCCTTGAGTGATGTGACAAAATTCACTTGAATGTAGATTTCGAACATGTTCAGAAAGAATTTCAGCTTAGTAAACAAATCATCAAGTTTCAATGGAGTCTGATCGAGTAACACTCATTTCGTGGCCTACAATTGATTGTAGCCAGTAGGTAGAATTTAAGTCGTACAGACTGAACGCTGAAAGGGGAAGTCCACCCTGATATTACGTTGGTTTTGAAATTTTTTATTTCCCTCAAGAAGATTTCAATCATACATAATAATAATAATAATATTGGATTCTTATATAGCGCACGTATCCACCTTGCAAGGTGCTCAAGGCACTCCAACATTACCCGGCTATGCTACTAATGCTAGGCTGCCGATTTCGGCACTCTCAGCATTGAAGGAATTTCCTTCCTACCGGTACCCATTTAACACCTGGGTGTAACAAGTGTAGATTGCATGCACCCTAAATATAATTATTGCAATTATGTTTCTATACAACCCAATCTATTCCATCATCAATAACGAAGAAAATTAAAGTGTATGAAAATTTATATAAAGAGTAAATGGGAGGGGAGGTCACAAGATACGTCAATTTGTGTTTGATTGATCGCATCTTCAAAAATTCATATTCAAATTCAAATTTTCAATCGAAATGCTCAAACTTTCACTGACCTGTTCTGCTCATTTTCTGCTTCTATTATTTATTAAAACCATCTTACTATCAGGGTGGACTTCCCCTTGAATTAGTTGTATCCATCAGTTAATAGAAATATGCTGGTGTTACCTAAATACATGCTGAGTTGCAGAGTTTCAAGCATCTAGTTTGAAGTAAATTGAGGTTTCAGGTGAAAAGGTACACATCTGTGCATCTTAAATCAGCACTAATTTGGTGATACAAAATGTTATAAAAAATTCTTTGAGGAAAATGAAATTGAAGGAGGAAGATGCATTTTTAGAGGGTTCTCAACAAAATGGTATCTTTAATGATATTCACTCAAAATGCATTCATAGCACGCTGTCTTCTACATATGCTGATGATGACAACACCCTGTTAATTGCATGGCAGCCTTGTAATTGATGCAAATATCTCAATTTACGTGTACACAGTATCTCCTATTGACAGTGGTCCATGAATCATCGGCGGGAATGTTGGCAATGTTTTCGCCACGGGTTATTTACCCTTAAACAAGCAGCCCTCCCCTGTCTTCGGTTACAGAGGGAGGTGTTGACATCCAAAGTCTAAATCGCCACTCTATCGATCGGTTATTAAAGGCTGGAGTTTTGTGTTACTCTCTCTCTCTCTCTCTTTCTCTTTCAAAGCAGCAATGCATTTCACATCTGCCTAAATGTTTCGCTTGAAACTGCATTTTGATACTTGCTCTTCTCGACTTGTTTATCGACCCAATCATATTTCTAGCTGCTAAAGCAGTTCCTGAAATCAAAGGAACTCGCAGAGGCTCTTTTTTCGGTACTCGGTGTCCTGAACGGGTAGTGCTTCAAATGTGCTCTCTATCGGTACGACTTTAGCAATGCTGCCAACTATAATAAAACATACATGAAATGTCTCCCTGCAAGTTGCACATTTACTACACCTGGGTAGAGAGACCGGGTAGAGAATATAATGCCTAGCCTATTAGGGCATGGGCAAAAGGCTGGGACTTGAACCTCAAACCTTGAATGATTAAAATCAGAGAGGACAGTGTTCCTTGTTGTCCTTATTCCATAAATTCCGATATACGTGTACTTATTCATGAAACCTACATTAAAAGGGATTGTGTTAGGGCACAATGTTAGAAAGTGATAAGAGATAGTAAAAAGGAATGGGAGAAGGGAGTGGGCGTGACCTCTAATGAGAAGGGAAATACCCCTGAGGACCAGGATTTCTGCTTTGTATTCTCCCAGAAGACATTATTTATTCTTAAGTCTGGCTATAGCATTAGAGAGCTTCTCTCATAAACAACCGACAGATAACCTTAGGTCGATGACCTTTGATTCAATCTTATTGCGCTTGCTTGAAATCTGTAGTAAGTTTCTTGTATCATTTTCAACCGCATTTCCCTGGGTGCTGTAATCCATTGCCATGCTGTATCAAATTCACAACTGAATGTTAGTCAGGTAGAATTTGCTTTTCTTTAGCATGATTAATTGTATTACCATTCTTCATCATATCTCTCATATTTCTAGTCTGTCTGTACTCTAGGATTGCTTTTAATAGTCCAAGAGATGGGGTAGAAATGGTGAACAGATGACCAATTTCCAATATCATCTGAAAGCCAAAGATTAAATATACCGGTACCTAGGTAAAGTTTGAACTCAAAATCATGAAATGTTTGCAATTTTTAAAAACCACACATTTTATTGTGACTGTTAGAAGTTGATTGACCATATTAAACCTTATGTCACTAGAGAATTATTTATAGATATCTCAGGGACACAGATATTTTAAAGATACTATGTCCCTTTTGCAGCCAACAACAAATTCTGTAGAACTTTGCAGGAATTATCAATATGTCATGTATGTCCTATCTGTGAAATTTAAACGTTAGCAGTGTCCTAATATTCAAATTATGCAAGGAAACCTGTTTACTTGCTAGACTTCACTGTCAGACACTATTGAGTGACTGACTGGCTTTTTCATCTTTGGTAATAACATACATAAAATGAGCTGTAAAGGGTACATGAGCATTTGTCTACATCAATAACCCACTTCTTGTAATGGCCAAAATTAAACTGATTGAATCTTTGCGCAGCATAAAACGTACGACCATTCGGTACAATGGTCTGAAAAATCAGACTATTACTTACTGGCTCTATAGCTCCTAAGTCGATTCGACAACTAATAGTCGTTATTTTCCCACTTAAAGACATTTTCAAGCCCCCCTTTTTTTAGGGAAGTTCTAAATTAGTATTGTCTTTCAAATGCCGTTGGAATTTAACCTTTTCATTTTTTTTGGCCTGCAAATGGGACATAGTACCTTTAAGGTTATAATTCATAAAGTCACATTCAATGATCTATCTGAATCTTAAATGTTATCTTGACATATAAAGAAATTTCAGCAAAAATTATGTTTGTTTAGCAAGATTGTATGGTGTGTGTCGGGAGACAGATGGGCATTAACTACAAGCTTTTTTGACAATGTAGATCTATGCAAACAAAACAAAACATAACATAACATAACATAACGTAACAAAACAAATGTTATCACCGAACATACATTGTATAACCTTCATCAATATTATGGTTTACTTTCACATGTTATGTATGCTAACTGAGCAGATGGTTTGAACTTGAGTTGCATTGCAGGAGGTATCCATAAATTTCTTCATTTCCATCAATTTCTACATTTCCATCAATTGATGAAATAAGAACCCTCTTCCACTTATCATGATTAATGATGTGGTCACAGTCTCTTAATCCAGGTGAAGTACATGTAGGTGTATTGTATTCCTCTGCGGTTTTAGTTTTCACCAACTTTCGATTTGTCTATGATATAAATTATTTTATTTTATGTCTTCATGATTTGAAGAAGTGGAAAGTAAACCGTAAGCTGCAATAAAACTTATTGTGATTTCTGGAAACTCTACATTTATTTAAGTCTACCATGCCTTGTTAGCACTCCTCTATCAAGTCATTTACATTTATATTGAAAACACAATATTTATATATTTGAACATATATTTCTTGAAATATTTTGTATCCCAAGAAATCAATTTACATAATTCTTTACCTCTTGAATAAGTTAATTACCAAAAAAATATTGCCAAAACTAGATATAGACCACCATCACCATCTAATATCAACTTTTATGCCATAAAACTGAAAATTATGCATTGAACTTGTAGCGACTAATCTAGCAAATTAATTTTTTTAAAGAAAAAACCCAAAGTAACTTGAGAGTAATTGTGGTATTTACAGGATTGTGGTTTGTGGGTTTGATGTACTGTTTATCACTTTACAAACTCAATGAAAAATAGGAGTGGTTTTGGTCCATTGTTATTTTACTATTATCTATGACAGAGGAAGATATATATGACTAACACAAATATTATTCACAAATTTGAAATGATCAAGATGCCCCAAACACTGAAATTAGTAGTAAATGAAAGTTTTGGTATTTGCAAAGTTCCGCTGCGAAGGTTAATGTTGTAGCTCGTCCAGCAAGTGTTCTACCAGGTGTCTAGAATAAGCCGCAAATTAATTTTGCATGTGAGGGGATGTTATTTTCATGGACAAAATGAAATCATCAACTTGTTTAGGTTGTAAAACTGTCTGGCGTTCTGCCCACCTGTATGTATGACATTCTCATTCACGTGATCATGATATGTCATACCGGTAAGTACGTCACTATCGGTCATAGTCTATCGTCAATATACCAATGAATGTATTTTACTAAATAGGAACTTACTATTTGGAGACGGCTTGATTTTCATTCAGCCATGCATTTAGTTTACATCCCAAGTTGTCTTGGACTTACATGTTGTAATCAACAGGTCTATAGGATGAGATTAATAAGGCTTAAATATAGAGCAGAAGTAGCCAGTTGCTGATCAATTTTCGTGAGTTTGGGAGAACATTTTATTAAAATTCCCTCAAAAAACTATTGTTCGGATACTATTTAGGCCTACTTGAACGATCCAACGGAAATGTACTGACATACAACAAGCCATTATGATCAAGGGTAGTTCCTCTCCCAATATTTTTCTAAACAATGGCAAAAAGGAGTGAATTTTAAAATCTATTTTCTAAATTTAAACCAGGACATGAAAATCCTCTTAATATCATTTGATATTCCTCATTTGTTTCTTTCATTTTCCCACCCCTTCCTACCTCCTCCTTCCCCTTTTTCTTCCCTCCCTCTCTCAACAGTCTTGTTTCTCTCTGTATATATATCCCTCTTAGGGTGCGTTTATCGGGTCTTGCCATCAGATATGTACATATCGAACCCCACTATCGAACCCCACTATACGAACGTGATTCTCGGGATGTCGCGTTTATCGTCTCTTCACGATTAAAAATAAAGGCCTTGTCTCTGCGCAGCTGCTTTGCGCCGTTTGACCCGGGAAGCGGATTAGCCTGGGAAGGTCCATAGAGCTATATGGGAAGGTCTGATTTGTATGTGGGGTTCAAAACAGCTTTGCGTTTATCGTGTCTCAGAAACGTGATTCTGGCTGTATGTCACATCAAAAACGCACCTTTTTCGGCGTTACTATATGCCCATATCTAAAGACGTTTGAAATAGGGCTTTGCGTTTATCCCTTAAAAATTTGCCTGAAAGACGTTTGAAAACGCTGATTCTAGGCAAAAATTTGGTCGATAAACGCGACCCTACATACTTCCCTTTACTTCCCCCATCCCTCTCTCTCTCTCTCTCTCTCTCCTGCTGGCTAGTCTGATCTGTTTTCTTCCACAGTGATGCACAATCACATTCCCTGATGTCACGCAGAAGTACAGGAAGCCCCCGAGAAATTCTTTATTCTAATCAAAAATTATTCTGTCCCCTTCTTTCTGCTCTCATCCTCCTCCCGATTTCCTTCTTGGCTAGATGCCTGGGCAAACTCTTGTAAATGAACATAGCCCAATAAAGGAAATTTTTATTTACCTCGTCTCCCCGTAGTGTCTGGTTTCATCTTCAGAGTACACTCTGCACTAATGATATCATTGGCAAAGAATGTTAGGGGGGTCACTTTCACAAGTTCAGTAGCGGTTCATGTATCGTCGGTATCTGTACCATATGCTTTCTTTTCAGAAACTACACATTGTTATATCTATGTATATTAGGGAAATGATTAATATTTATTTTTCGGGGGCTACTTTTCAAGCTTGCCTGCATAAAAATAACACTCTAAAATTTGTTTTGCATTGAATTCTATGCAAATTTATGGGGGCTCTTTTGGGCATTTCGGGGGCAAAAATCGCCCTGAGCCCCCGTGTATTTTTTTCACTGATGTATATCTTGACTTATATATTTGGATACTGCGTAGTTGCCACAGTAGTAATAAATACAGTGGACATGAACCACAATCATTGTTTTGTTATCAGTTTTATATTGTTGCATCATAAACTTTACAGCTTAAAGCAAGTTTAATAGTGAAGTGAATCACAAATACCTTTTTGATGGGTAGATAAACTCTTGTACATAATCTGAAAAGGAACTTAAACAGTTTGAAATGTAGCAAGTATGTGCCAACTTGTTCTTCTTTCAACTTGATGATGAAATATGAAATTTTTGTCATAATGTCTTTTCTCAAGAAACATATTTCCTACAATGTCATATGACATTGTATGCAGTAGGCCTATACAAAGATATTTTAAGGTAATTTGCTGTGCAACATAATAATTAAAAAGTCATATTTTTATAACAGTTAATACTACGTTTCTAAACGCTTTACAATGTAATTATTATTACCCCGGTCAATTGATTCAGTTGCTAATCCGCACATGATAGTGCACACACTCCGCTCCTTGGGGAGTATTCTGGCCATTAACATTCGCATCCTACCGAGTACCCATTTTACACCTGGGTGGAGCGTGGCAAATGTAGATTAATGTCTTGCCAAAGGACATTAGTGCCGTGGCGGGACACGAACCGCAAACCATATGATCCACAGTCAGTAGATGTATCCACTAGACCACGACAACTCTGCGACATGTGACATGTACCCGTGAAAACCGCCCCTCTTTTCAGCCGACCACTATCCTTTCGCTCCAGTTGACATAGGGTTAATGATTAACTGTAGCTTGGGACATAACATGACCTGATAGAAGCGGTGTCAATATTGACATCCACTGAATGCTAGAGTCTCGGTGGATACTCCTCCCTCTCTCTATGCCCGTGATGATTTAAACCCTTTGAGAATTGATTGAATTATCATTTTTGCGCTTTTTTTTATGAAAGGGGGCAGGATTCACCTTTCTGTCTGCTGTTGTTGGTGTGGAGAAGATATCGTCTGCTGAGAGTCAGAAGGGCATTGATTCATATTTTTCAATAACAGAGTTAATGCCTGTCTGGTTCTTAACAGACGATGTGAGGTTGTGTAGAAATGATGCTCACTTGATGGGCTTCTGTAAAAAAAAAATAGGTATAAGAGCAAGATTCATCTTCCTTTTTGCAGTGTTGGTGTGAAGAAGATGTAATCTGTTGAGAGCCAGAAGGGCCTCAACTCATTCTTCAATAACAGAGTTAATGCCCTTCTAGATCTCAACGGATGATGTGAGGTTGTGTAGAGATGATGCTCAGTTGATGGGCTTCTGTAAACAAAAAAATAGGTATAAGGGTGAGATTCACCGTCCTTTCTGCAGTGTTGGTGTGAAGAAGATGTAGTTTGCTGAGAGCCAGAAGGACGTCAACTCATTCTTTGATAACAGAGTTAATGCCCGTCTGGTTCTCAACGGATGATGTGAGGTTGTGTAGAAATGATGCTCAGTTGATGAGCTTGTGTAAACAAAGATTCACCCTCCTTTTTGCAGTGTGCGTGTGAAGAAGATGTAATCTGGTTAGAGCCAGAAAGAAGTCAACTCATTCTTTCATAACAGAGTTACAGGTAATGCCCTTCTGGATCTCAATGGATGATGTGAGGTTGTGTAAAAATGATGCCCAGTTGATGGGCTTCTGTAACAACAAAAAATAGGTTTAAGGCCGAGATTCGCCTTCCTTTCTGCAGTGTTTGGTGTGAAGAAGATGTAGTCTGCTGAGAGCCAGAAGGACATTGGTTCATATTCTTCAATACAGTGTTAACCCCATTCTGATTCTCAAGAGATTATAGGAGGTTGTTTAGAAATATAAAAGCAGAGTGGTTGGGCAAGCGTCAGATTTGTTTTTCCTTCAAATAATTTCTGCTCTGAACAATATTCTCTGCATGAATGGTTATTTGTTCATGTATCTACTGCCCCTTTTGTATTCTGCACAGAAAAGAATGCAATAGAAACATTCCTTGCCATCATTCTCATAACACCTGCAAATATTGAATTAATGTACTGTTAAAATTTCCCTCTTTAAGTACTCTGTAATATGCATTATGCATCACCTTTATTTGACATGAGTTTGAAAGAAAATGACACTTACAGCAGCATGAATGTAATATTCAATAGACTTGAAATGATTGTTGGATCAAATTATTCATTGAATATGAAATACAATGAATTACTGATAATAAAACAAGCCATTGAATCAAATATATTCCCTGTCTCTAAATTCATCACTACATGTTAAATAAACCATTTTGGTAATGTAATCAAATTTGATGCATACATATTTGATAAGTGCTTTGTTACAAAATACAAATTATGTTACAAATAAATGTATTTCAATATTCAAGAGGCGAATTGCATGCATTATATAATAATTGTTTGCTAGGTAGGCTTGTCCTACCTACAACATGTAATGTATGCAATTTGCATTCTGACTATTGAAATACAATTAGTCGTAACAGGTTAATGAAATAATTTGTATTTTGTATTTTTGCATTAAATTTCATTATTTACGGAAAAAATTGGCCTATTACATTTACAGTGAAACCTACGTAGAAAGACTTTACCAAAATGGTCTTATCAGTTAGGCAGGTGTATTTATCAAGAAATGCCTTTTCTTTCCTATATCTTTTGATTGATAATGAAGACAAAATACAAAACAACATTTCACCAGTTTTGTATGATTTATTAAAGAATTAAGTGATTGTTATTGCAATGAACATGTTTTTCTCTTCAACAATGAGGAAGTGATGTCATTTGAATTTCACTTAAAGATCGTTTTGCCTGATCGTGTAAATTTAGACAATTACATATTTTCACTTTTTGTCTTCTTTCTTGAACAGTTCCAAGGAGGTGAAAGAGGAAGTCAAGGAGGAAAAAATGGGTAATTATAACATTTTAATATGTCCTTCTTCATTCTACACATGTTCATCTATTTAATCCTCTTTGTGTATTTCTGTATCTTTCCTTTATCCTTTTTGGGTAGATCATACATTTTTCTTTCTCTCTTTATTTTGATTTTATTTTTGTGGCCTTTGTTTTTCTTTTTTTAACTTATTTGTGCTATTAAGTATTAAAGGTACTATGTCCCATTTGCAGGCCAAAAAAAATGAAAAGGTTAAATTCCAACGGCATTTGAAAGATGATACTAATTTAGAACTTCCCTAAAAAGGGGGGCTTGAAAATGTCTTTAAGTGGGAAAATAACGACTATTAGTTGTCGAATCGACTTAAGTGCTATAAGCCAGTAAGTAATAGTCTGATTTTCAGACCATTGTACTGTAATTGTAATTGTAATGGTCGTACGTTTTGTGCTGCGCAAAGATTCAATCAGTTTAATTTTGGCCATTTCAAGAAGTGGGTTATTGATGTAGACAAATGCTCATGTACCCTTTACAGCTCATTTTATGTATGTTATTACCAAAGAAGAAAAACCCAGTCAGTCACTCAATAGTGTCTGACAGTGAAGTCTAGCAAGTAAACGGGTTTCCTTGCATAATTTGAATATTAGGACACTGCTAACGTTTAAATTTCACGGATAGGACATACATGACATATTCATAATTCCTGCAAAGTTCTACAGAATTTGATGTTGGCTGCAAAAGTATCTAGTATCTTTAAACTGCATTCAATCTTTCGCTATTGTTGATGTGTCAGGCATTAAACGGCGACACCTGCAATGAAAAGTTTAGCTTCACAGGAGAAATTGTTTCCATGGGAACAGCAATCAAAGAAAATCCATATTATCAACTTTTTTCCTTCTGGGCAGAATTTGATCAGAAAGTACATGTGCTAATCAATATCCATGTACTTTTTAGCTTCTAAGCTTAGAAGAAGAAAGAGCACAAATTCTGAATGAACAGGTGGGTGTTTCACAAAAACTAAGATTGACTTTAAGTTGGACTTAACTATGGCAGGCCATTCATGCCACTGGTTGCACTCACCATTGGTCTCTCAATTATGATCTTTAGATAATAGTTTTTCCTTCAATAATGAACTATCAAAAAAGGTAAATTCTGTAGATTTGTGACCACGATTTGTACGTCCCTTGAGAAACCAATGCCAGGAATGGTTAGAGGAACTAGTGGCATGAACGGCCTGCCATAGTTAAGTCCAACTTAAAGTCGATCTTAGTCTTTGTGAAACACTCCCCTGGTCTGCAGCTATTTCACAGATGTCATGTGAAAAAAATGAGTCCAAAATTAGATTCTTTTGGAATTTCGTTTTACTTACACTTGACTAGCGGCCACTGAAATGGTGGCACCGTGCCTAGAGCTAGTTGGGTGTTGAAAAGATAGAGCGTGCCGCTCGACACCTTTCGCCGAAAGCAATGAATTAAATCGCATCCAGCGATGCATGGGAGAACATTCGCTCCTAATGTTGTTGCTCTCTAGATAAGTGCTGTTTCATGAAATGTGACATTTGTAAATGGATTCATGTTTCGCTATTTCGAAGGAAAAGACTCGAGGCAGCTTAAAACTCAGGGTTGGAACAAGCGTGAAATGGAGGGGCCATTGACCAGTGTGTTAAGCGATAGAGCAAAGTGGGAAAAAAACTCTCTGTCACTGATTTTATCACGCTCTACAAAACCTGTATATAGGTACCGAGCAATTTTTCTTCATTTCATTAATCTTTCCTTCTTCTTTTATCTCTCTTTCTCTCTCTCTCTCTCTCTCTCTCTTTTACTTCTCTCTTCTCTCCATCTCGTCTTCCCACCCCCTTTTTTCTCTCCCATTTCTCTACTCTCCCCCCTCTTTTCTCTTCCGCCTCTTTTCCCTTCCCCCTCTCAGTCTCCTCTTCCCCCTCTCTGTCTCCTCTTCCCCCTCCCTGTCTCTATCTCTCACTCTCTCTCTCTCTCTCTCTCCCTCTCTCTCTCTCTCTCTCTCTCTCTCTCTCTCTCACTCTCTTCACTTTTACTCTCTTTTTCCACCTCCCCTCTCCCTGTTTCCATTTTGGTCAATACCCTCGAATGGGATGGGTCAGTTAAACTCTGGAGGTATTTGAACTTTGAGGTTGACACGGGTCATGTGTTAAAAAGCATTTTAAGTGGTGGATCGGGGTAGAAAATGGAGTTTGCAGAATTTCCTATCAACAGCTGAGGAATTTAATAGATTTACCACAAATGCCATGTGATTATTATAAAAACAATAGGCAAAAGAGTTTGTATTAGAATATTGTTTAAAATAGTGTTTTTTATGCTTTAATATGCATATTTCATCTTGACAATATATATATGTATATATATATATATAATTATCTCATTATCCTTTTATGTTTTCTCATGCATGAAATTGCCTGCACAAAAATGCAGCGGTGTAGATATTTGAGTCTGGATCTTCTGATTAAATCTCATGATAAAAATCTAAATCCTGCTGATAGATACGTCTTTAACCTCTATTCTGATTTTTTAAAAGACCTTTTAGCATCATTCTAGAGATATTTTCAAAGCATTCCTCTGAACAGTCACAACCTTCAACAATTTTCAGATACTTAATAACCCATAGCGATGAGATTTTACCTTTGAAAACAGTGTGCACCCCTCCCTCCCCTTTTCATCAAGCAACATACCATTTAGAACACCCCCTCCCACCTCGTCTACATGTGCATCCATTTTTCAATGGCACGTTTATACATACCAAGGCTTGGAATATTGACAACTGGGACACATTATTGTGCTACCCGATGAAGAGAAATTGAATCAAGTATTTATTATCCCTACTTTGTAACTACCCAATCATTAGGAAGGTTAAACCCTCATTATGTTCTTTCTTTCTTTCTTTCACATTAGGGGATTATCTGCTTTTTGGGGGGGTCCTAATATCACTGCTCACCTATTCACCCTCTTTTATGGTGTGGTTTAAATGATGCGTGAGCTGCTGTTTCATGCACAATTTAGCTCTGAATTGTGCTATTAATGGTCCAATGGAGTACACTGAAATAGACTTATTATCCTCATTGCATTGAAATTAATGGTGCTTATTCTATGCTGATATAGTGATGAGGAATTTCATTCAGCTTTTTCTAAACAACAATGTTTCCTTAGCTGTCATCATATCATTGCTTTTTAATCCACTAGTTTTTGCTAGGTAAGGCATGTATTCAAGAAGCTGTTAAAGGATTGGGGGCAGATTTATGTACATGAAGAATGCATGAATTTATTTAAATAATGAAAATAGCCTATTGTTTAGAATTAACAGCTTAATTGGTGTTTTTACATGTAGTTGTATTAAGATTTAAGAACCATTCCAGATTACACAGAGAATAGAATACAGTGTATATCTGAAAAACACACAGAGCAAGCTTTTAGCCATGAGTACATCTGGACATCTAAATGATGCCTATTTTTTGTTGAAGATGCCCAATAATGTCTTTTTAGTCCACATCATTTAATTGATGGCTCTTTTTTTTTGACACCCTATTTTGAAAATCATTGCTGAAAGCTTGACTTAGAGACATTATGGATGTATTTAATGCTACATTAAACCGGAATATTATTATTATTATTATCAAATTATTACCGAGATATAAACCTATCACACTCTTCCCTGTATATGTATATGTGTAAAGACCACCTGTCATTCTAATCAATATAAGATTCAATTCAATTTCGGTTTTATTGTTTAAAAAAAAAAAAAAAAGAACATGGCAAATGTCAGGAGACTAATATTGTTTGTTATGTTACAGTAAAATTGCAAGAAAACATGAAATAATGCTATAAAATCTACATTGACATATTTATTAGTTGTATAATAATTTTAAAAAGAGAATGTGACTTCATGCATTTAAATATCATGCATTAAAGATAAAGTTGAGTTCTGGTCATTCGATTGCATTTTGAAAGAAACGGTGTGGAATCGATCAGAAAAGGTTGATCATCTAGCATATAGGTAATGGTGTGTACTGCAAGGTTCTGGAATCATCAAAATGATAAGAAATTTTTCCCAGTCTTGGTAAAGTAACAAGCACTGTACACAGAAAGATGGATATGGGACAACACATACATGTGGCGTAAAAATCCGTCCTGATTTTTCATGTTGTTACATGCCATATTTAGAATATTAAGGCATTTGAAGAGCCATGCTTTTCAGGAAACATTTTTTATCTGATGTTCTTCCACACTTGCATAATGAATAACAATGATAACGCTCCCAAATTATTTTTCACCTTTTCCCAGAACTCAACCTTCTCTTTAAATAAGATATCAATGTAGTTTAACAAGACCACCTTATATTAAGGCCATTTTCTCGTTTTCCCAATTCACAGGTTGAACTATTTCTTCATTAGAAAGTAGTTCTACTAAAAATAAAATCTATTCTTTCACAACTGGGATAGAAAGTATATATTTTTCAAGATATGCTCATGATTTATTTGTTTTGTTTTTAGTGGTATGATATACAATCCATTCCTGTAATACTTGGTGCAGGTATGGGGCGTTCAATCAAATTTATTGATGTAATTAGGCTGACATACATGTATAGGGTGACAAAATGTATTTATTAAAATAAGTACCCCCAAAATGAAAGATCAAACAACCTAGGGACAATCATGCATCTATTCATGAACTTACAGAAATTGATAATTCAACCTTTCCACTCGCTACGGGCAAATAGAAGAAGACATCGCTCGTTCTAAATAAAGGAATGTGTAATAATGCGGTTGACATCTGAGATACGGAGACAAATTAAGATGTACGAGGGAAGTCTAAGTATGCATCTAGTTGTGCTTTGCACTCCGAGGTACATTGTACATGTAGGAGATAAAGGGAATGAAGAAGGAGGGTTTTTAGGGCATTGGCCCAGTAACATTTCAGAGCAATTTTGTGACAAATGGAGAAATAATGTCTGCCCTTTCCCCCTCGAGATGCAAGCCGTACCGGTAAAGCCTTGTTCAGACGGGACGGGACGGGTAGAGCGCCTCGGTAAAAATGCCACGGCGAAATGAAAACATTTTAAGTGTTAGTGAATGACAAGGAGAGATGAGAGAAATAGCTGTGAGCAACAGAGCCCCCTAGGCATCCTAACTTGTATTTATGTTGTCAGATAGAGAAATGTGCGAAGCACTGCGCTCATGTCATTTGATTTCGCCGCATTGTTTTAAGACGGCTTACTACATCATGTGTAAACCAGGCTTTAACGAGGCATTACAGCTGGATGGTAACTGACATTAAAGTGGCAAAGAATTAGAGTAATGTAGGGAAATGGGTATAGGGCAGGACTTCTCCTCCCTCCAAATGGCATCATTTTTTTGGTGGTTCACCAGGAGACAAAAAGCTTATAGTGCCTGAAGAGCTAGAGAGATGGAGAAGATTGATCAAAAGTCAGATGATCCTCATGCAAATTACTCATAAAATGGAGCATTCTTTCCCGACTTTGTAGTTTATCTTAAGGCATTTTCATCTTCTTTCTATTCCTCCTCCAACTTCCTCAGGAATGCTGATAAATTCATGAGCAATTCCACTTTGTTCTCATTTCTGGCTTCCTGTCTCTGATTGTTATTGCCAGGATAGAGAAAAAGATTGATGAAAACCTGTATGTCAAATAATCTCAGGCTAATTTGTTTTTTATTTATTTTTAGATTTCTTATTATGTAGGAGTAGTAAAAGTACATTGGGATTTTTATATTTTCCCCTTCAGAATTTGTCTATATGTACTATATTCTAATTTAACAGTTTTTTCATGTGGCATCTTGTCAGAAACTTGTCAACAATATGCAATTTGAAAATTACCTTGGAGAAAAAATAGTCGTTTTTTTCTTTCTGTCATACTTGGTTGTCTTTTGGGGCATTTTCCTCTTTTATATTCACTTTCGTTTCTTTTTCCCTTGCTATCTTGATGGTTGTTGGCAGCAGATGAGAATGACTGTAAGTTGTATGATCTTGAGCAACTTAAAATGTAGGAATAGCAGATATTGTATGTTTGGAGCCAGAAAGGCATTAACTCTGTATGAACTAACATGACTTAAATGCTTTTCAAGCTCCAGATATACAATACCTTTTCTTTCTGTAGGCATTTTATTCATCTTTGACCGCCAAGATTGTTCTAACAAGAATTTCTGCAAAAAAAAAATCGTTTTATTTCCATTCTTCGTTATCCTGCAGTACTGGCTAGACATGTAATTATTACCAGGAAATAGTTGATCAATCAATAGTCAAATGATCTCACAAAATAAGAATCCGTTCATGTATGGTTGTCCCTGTGCAGAAGAAAGCCCCGTTCAGATATGACGCAGCAAAACTGTTGATGTTTTTATGATGACTAAAGTGTAATACCGGTACGCATTGCATTTCTGTATCCTATAACACAGAGCTCAGTGAATTCGTGCAAGACCTTTGCTGCACTGGTGTTTTTTTTGTAGCAGTTTTCCACATCATATCTGAACAAGCCTTAAAAAGAGGCAATTTTTTCCTCTGCTTTTCTTTATGGCAGCATTTCCTAGTTTCCTTCCTTTTCATTTCAAGAATGTATTTCACATTCAAAAACAAGAATAAATTCACCTCATTTTTGTTTTGCTTGTTTCATATCCTGATAGTATTATTTTTTTTCCTGAAGTAATATAGACTCAATGACTCATGATGATCAATTCTCTGGCATCATGCCATTCACAACAACAACCAAAAGATTGGGGGGGGGGGAGGGGTGAAGAATGAAAATTTGACGAATTTAAAATCAATACTACCAGGAAGAGATGTAATGTTTTTCAAAGACTGATTACTCCTCCAGAAAAATATTTTGCAACCGAATAGTCTATTTTCGTAAAACAGCTTACTTAGGAGCACCATGTTTTGTCATTTTATATCATCACTCATCATCGGCTTTGTAGCAAAAAGGGATATCAGCCATTGATAATAATACATGTAGTAGTTAATTACCCTTTTCCACTGAGGTAACATCTAGTACAGCTGGCATTTGACACTCAACCCCCTTATTGCACGCATGTTCAGTAATCATTTCACTCAATTAAAAATGAAAGTATCCTGAGAATGTCTAATAATTGTGATTTCTTGGTCTTCGTTGAACAAACATGTTCTCTGGTGATTCATTATTGACTCCAGGTTGTATTTTGTCAGTGATATAAGGTTAGGGTTCAGGTTTCAAAAGGGTTTTTCCCTCTTGTGACCAGCTATCCACTTTCAAAACAGCTTATAATAATGGGTTCTTGTATAGCGCTCATATCTGTCAGACTTGAAACTCCTGGCGCTCCACATTTATTACCCCGGCTTTAGCATGGCTGCCATTATGGCGCTCTAGCATTTCAAAGAATTAATTCCTGCCAGGTACCCAATTACATCACCTGGATCGAGAGTGGCAATTTTAAATTAATGTCTTGCCAAAGGACATTAGTGCCGCGGCGGGACTCGAACCGCGAACCTTGTGACCACAGTCCGGTGACGTATCCACTCAACCACGACACCTAAAGACATAACTATTCCACGTTGCTTACTACAACTAGCCACTACCTCAGTCTTTCCACAGGTTAATGAGGATGGCACATTCAGTAGTTGTTCAGTCTCATGCAGCGCCTTTGATTAGGCAACTAAATATTGGCGCTCTACAATTTTCCCTGATTGGATTGGTTTGGTTTTATGTTAGGTTTAGGATCAGGGATGGGGTTCAGTTTAGTGTTAGGTCCAGAGTTGTAATTATAAATTTGTTAGTGTTTTAATCTGATTTTGGAGCAATTGTTGCAGGAGCATGTGTCATAGAACCAGTCCCCTTTTTTTAACGTATGACTTGTTTAATCATCCAAATTGTCATGTAGTCTCTGACTTTTCATTCCATTAGTATATATATCTCTGTGAACTTTAAAATTTTTAAAGTTATTTGCTAGTGGCTAGTGATTATTTGTGCTCTTGCTTCAATTTCTTGACCTATACGAGCCTTAGGGAACAGGAGCCGTGGTCATTTTTTTGAAATCTTCTGTAATACTTCTCCCCAAGTCCCATGGGTAGCGTACCACGATCCATCTTCCAGCCCGCCCTTTCCTCCACATCGCTAATGTATCTCTCAATGTAGGTCATGGTCTCCATGGCAACCAAATGGCTGTTATTCAACGGAGGAAATATAGGAAACCTGTGAACCAACAGGCAAAGAGAAAGTTGACTTAAAGCGACCGCTTTTGCCTGCCTTGCCTGGTCCTGCGTCCATGTTCCGTAGGGTTTCGTCAATTTGATTGACCCAAAAATAATATTTGAAATTGACGTCACTGGGATGCAACCTCGGCTGCTGTAGAAACGTACAAGGAAGGATAACAGGGAATCATACCAGGCATCCTCAAAATAACTTTTGTTTTTTGTTTTCTCACTTTCATTTTAGAGGGTATTTTGTCTTTATTCGTAGAACAGGAAAGAGTGATATGTTGTTTGACTTACATGTATATACATGTAATTGAAGGCTTTGTCATTCAGGACTTGTTATTTTTCTTCTTCCCTTTTCTTCGCTTGTATGGAATCTGTACATATAAGCAATGACTACTCTAGGTAATATTGATATTGTAATGCATTTGTACAGACAGCCACAGCACACACACTCTAGAATGTAAATATGATTTTACCCCTGAACTGATTCGATTATTGCTAGATGTATTCTGAAAGCTTGCAAATCTGAACTTATATTTACACATGTTCACTTAGGTTAGTTTAAATATTTCATTTTTTGATATACAGTTTTTCCTGAAGTTCTGAAATGTCCATTCTTTGTCCGGAACAATAAAAAATTGAAAATGTAATTTTTTTTACTAGACTTGCTTCATGAAAGGTAATTCAAAAACTTACATCATTGCATAAGTGTTTATTTTATTTTCTTTCAGATGTTATAGAAGATGAATTTCCAACTCTGAGATCATCCCATGGATTCAGTTATCTGTCAGAAAGGGAAAAGAAGGTAAGAGTGACTTTGATATGATTAAGTCATTTGTAAAAAAATAATATTATGATTATCAATTTCTCCTTGAATATTAGTTACATATTTTATATACAATAATCATTTAAACAGGCCCCCCAGCAAAATCAGGCTTAATTCTATACAAGCAACTTTTCTAAGTACATGTAGTTGATAATTTCTCGCTTCACGTATCGTAATACAGAGGATTGTGCAAGTCCCTGATATTAATTACCATATATTAACTCTCTATTCTCCAGCTCTGTTCATCAATGAAGATGAAGCCAGCTAGATACGTCACCCTGAAAACACTCATCATCAAGGTAAATACTCTTAAAGTGTATTTCGCCTTTATAGTATATTCTTATTTTAGATTTTAAGACAATATGTCCATATTTGCATTGATAGATTTTCATTTCAATTAATTTCAAGTACGACAGGATATCTGACTAGTTGACAAACAAAAAATGATCATGCATAGTTAAAATGATGTATAAGTCATCTGTGTTTTAACAAAAACTCAATGTACATTTATTTGATGTTGAAACACTTAGGAGTGAACTAGCGCATCTTCCATTCTGCTGATTCTACAGATCACATTATTTTACTTCTCTCATTAAATTTATTCCAGTCATGTGATGTCTCGATAGGAAGCATTTCATATCATCGCAACATATGCTTGATATTTATTGGTCCCTTCTCGTTGCTCTTATAAGCTCATTTGTGGGAAGACTCATGTCTGCAATTCAACTTATCAATTTCCATTTTCTCTATTTTGCTTAATGTCATGAAATATGCTTAGAATTTATTGGGCCCCTGGGATGGGTATTGAACTCATATTTGGATAGAAAACCTTCCGCAGTGAAACTTATTCCTCGCCTCCTTCTCTCCCGTTCATCCTCCCAGGACCACTACCTACGAAAACAAGGCATTCCTCCCAAGACTCGCTACCCTGGCAACCTGCACAAGTCGCATCGCAAGCGCATCGCCAACTTCCTCACCAAAAACGGCTGGATCAAGGCTAGTTGAGAATAACAATCGCACCCCCACCCCTTTCTCCATCATTACTCCAAAAATGAAAATAAATACCTTGCCTTTTTGTTTGTCTTTTTTCTGATTTTGTGATGTTAGAGATACCATTAAAGAAGCATCGCTATTTATTGACCATCGCTGTATTGTATGTGTACATGTACTTTCCTTTTATGATGTAATTTGGGTATTCCCCTTTATGTACCTCAAACAACCCTAATGTACAAGGTAGTCATGTGTCATGTACATTTTGCTTGCACAAGTGAAGTCTTGAATGCTGATTGAAGAAAAGCCAAATGATCCTTGATTGACCGGGGTCCAATGTACTTGATGAGTGCTGATGTACTGCCAATTTAAGTGTATCTAGCGATCAGTCTTCGATGCAATATGTCGAAATTGTGCCAAATTAGGTTTCATGATCTCCATGTCAGCTCAAACTATCGTAATGAGTGGTTCCTTCCATATGATTTAGGCTAGCTGTGTATTCATTGAATTCTTTAAAATTGCACTTCTGTTCCAACTTAGAGTGAAAATTGATCATATCACAGAAAGGTAGTTCTTTATAAGAGTCCAAATTAACCTAGCTTCCATACTGTTTTCTCCCATATGATTGAGGGGAGCGAGGTAGTTGAAGGGGATATAGTTTACACTCCAGACTCTGTTGAACTCTTGTGCATCGTAAAGGAAGAAAGGCTAGGTCTGAGAACCAGGCTAATATTTGATATGTACTGCTTACATTGCACAGGATTGAAGCATGAGATCTCTTTCAGGTTATGATAGAATTGATAATGAAATGATAATTATATTGTCAATTTGTAGCTAGAAGGGCATTGACTCTGTTTAAAATGATGTTAGCTGACACCCTTCTGGCTCCAAACAGACAATTATGATATTAATCTCATCTGTTTGGAACCAGAAGGGCCTTGACTCTGTGTAAAATTACTTAAGTTAATACCCTTCTGGCTCCAAGCGAATGAATCATGGTCAAAAGCTGTATTGTAAAATTAAATTGATCAGGATGCTGTTCCAAAAGAGAGCCAGTTATGCATATATTCCACATAACATTACAAGCAGAACTGACGATGGCTTATTATAGGCAAGTGTGGTTCAAGCGTATGTTGTTTGCCAGTTTATGATTACACAATCCAACTTTCTTACAGCAGCTTTCTATGCCCCAAAGGATACCATATGAGTTGTTCTCATAATTCAATTGTGGCAGGGATTATTGAGTAATCCTTTCTTTCCAGAGCCAGAAGGGCGTTAACTCTGTGTTATATTTTGTGAGTTTACGTCCTTCTGGCACCAAACGGACAGCATGCTTTCTCCCGTAATTGGTCACTTAAAGCAAATAAGATGTCCCTAGGCTCAATCCATAGGCCATTAATCTCTTTGTCTCATCTCAGAAAATGCAATTATTTCGTGTAATTGAGTTTCCGTCATATAACTCTTTATTCTATCTGCACCATCTTAATAATAACAGAAATAAATCAGTTTTATCTCAGCTACTATCCATTCGGGCATCGCCTTTATATTTCTTGACAATTTATATCTCACAAATCCAGTTATCAGAATGAAAGGAGGATTTTCTTATCAAATTTTAAAAAGCTTACCGGTACCCCTCTAGTTGTGATTTTAACAGAATACTGTGGGGAGGGAATTAAACCTTTATAATCAAATTTTGTAATTTCAAGTTAACTTAAGATTATATAACCAGGAAGGAGTCCGCACAGTCCCTAACTACAAGATGACTTCAAAGTTTATGACCACGTCCTTAACTTCAAGTTAACAAATTGTTACGATGTGAACCCTTCTATTGTTTGCCAATTTACCAAGCCTGAAACAAGCGATCCTCGTTAATTGTCTGTCCTTGCGGGGCTTTTGTCAGGCTGCCATCAATAAAGCTATGCCTGATAGTCCGATTAATAGGATTTTGCGTGATGCTCCCACGCACACTCATTAGTGGGGGGATTTGACGGGATCCGTTGACTTAATTTTGAAGTAGAATGGTGTTTTTACACCTACTATTGCGACGCTGTCAGCCTATGTTGATTGAACAACTTGGAGACATGAATGATTTAGCAGCAATTGACCCCATTCCGTGATTTGCGGTAAGTGAAATCTCCATTTTAAACTAATTAATCAACCTGTCATTTCTATAATAGTATACACAAAAATGAGAAATTGCATGGCTGCACTTGATGAAAAGTAACAGATTAAGGTGTAAATGGAATGATAAAACCGATAAAATACTTCAATTGTTTTCCACTACATTTCAAAGAGTAATCACATTACTCTACTTAAGTACAAACAATAACAGATCAAATTGTAGAAAGGATGCTAAAACCATTAAACAGAGACCTATAATGTGGTACAGGCAGATGTCAAACCTGCTGAGGTGTAGATAATTAATGACAATGTTTTTGTGGATAGTTGTCAGAAGCATACTTCCCCATCTTCCAATACATTTAGACCCACACTAGGTTTTAGCTGTGTCTGAAGTCAAGTTTCACAAAGGAATTTTTCATCAAGATCTATGATATTATATAAAATCTGTAATGTACATCCTGAATTTTATAGACCAAGTTAAAATCCAGCATCTAGTTCAACTGAAATCTGTGTTTTTGCAACAATTGAAATCGAGCGTTAATCTAGAGATAGGAGATTATGTTCTGTATTGAAACCCTGTACGCAGCTGATTTTGTGTTTTTATGAAAATCACAAATATGCCTCCTTCATTTGTTTACTAGTCTGTAGAATACCTTGCGCACTCCCTAAAAAAGGTGTATGTCTCCATACGCTAATAAGTCAGCATGATACTTTCCAATTCTTATTTTCAACTCCTGTGGTATCCCAGACTTTTCTGTCAAACATATTTTAATGTTTCTCGTGAATTCTTGAAATTAACGATTTCTGTGATATGTGCACGATACTACCAGTGGATGTTTTTATTGCCTGTACTGTTCTTGTAATCATAATATTTTCAAGGCAACCAATCATGCCTGAAGACCCCTGCACTCATCTTTATAAAGCCATAAAATATTTTGCCATTCAAGGAATAAATGTGAGTGTTAAAGTCAAAGTTACTTTTACACCCAAGGTATTTCTCAATTTTAAGAAGAATGTGAATACTTTTAATAATATTTTCAGTACTGCGCTATGTCTAGTGACCATGAAAAGGTTGCTTTATGTATGATTACAGTACCATGTCTTCAATATCACTCATGTCGGGCTAAGAATAATATTTGTAATTGATTTTGCCGATGTACATTCAGGGGAGCCTAAAGCCTATTTTAAGTGGTTCTTTGGTTTCCCTGCTTGAGAATGTGGCGATATAATGCATTTTTGAAAATATTGATAAATATGTCGATGTCAGGCTAAGAATAATATTTGCAACAATGATTAATTTCTTTGAACCTAAGGTGGCATAACTACTTTTTCAACTACCGACCCCCTATTCAGACAACCAAGATTTATGGCATGGCTTTACGAAAACCGTGTAGCTATACGATAAGTGATTATACTTTGTTTGTCTGAACGTAAATGTTGTATAATGAAACGTTGTTTAGCAAAGAGCATGTTCAAGAATCGTTACGAATGAAAACTTGGTAAAGAATTAGAGTAGGGTTCTAGTCTGAACGCCATGTTATACAAACAAAAACGTATAACTGGGCGGGGCTTATTGCGAGCATGCACTAATGATATGCCAACTGACTTCTTCAAAGCTATTTTCTTTAAATAATGATTCTTCATACAATGTTTTTATCCAGTGTGTACGCCCCTTCTGCTATGACGATACTTTGTGCGACGTTTCTTTATACAAATTCTGTTTAATTTTCTCCATTCTGAACAGACTGAGTTATGTTGAAATGGGAAGCAATGGGTATGTCATGAATGAATGAATGGAGGTACAGATTTGGGACAGTTTTAGAGGAATGAGGAGTAGAGCAGGAGAGGTATGGTTCAATGGATGGAGAAGGATTTGTAAAGTATTGTACAGCAACTCAACTTTGCGCATGAATTTGTATATTGAACGATGATGTAATATTTGGTTGTATGGTTACACTTGGATATATGTTTTTATACTTGGTACTTTCTGCGATCATAGAAAATTATTATTACCCTCCCCCCTTCTCTCCCCTCCCCTCTCTCTCCCCCTCCCCCTCTCTTTCTCTCTCTCTCTCTCTCTCTCTCTCACCCTTCCTCAAACCTTCCTCAAACATTTTCTTACACTCATCACCAAAATGTTATTTGTTTTATTTTTGAGATTGTTATGAACATATATCTAAGTGTAACTCTTTTGTGACAAGAATGTCAATTGGCAGGTTTGTAAGGTGTGATTATGAAATGAAAGATTTAAGTTTGAAAAATGGTCTTGTAAAATGAGGAGTAAAAGTACTTTTTCATATGACAAAAGAAGAAAAAAAATCATGAATACTAGTACTTTTCAAACCAAGAAAGTGTCTTGTTATGTGTACATAGATTGTAAAGCACAGAATATAAGAGATTTGTAAGAAAGACGTAAGTAACGTTGGCTAAGTTTGTAACGGAACTGTGTGTAGCAAGAAAGGATTCAAGTATGTTTTGATTGCTTTTGTTTTTAATTAATAGTTGTAGGCTTGTCAGTTATTTTTTTGTTTTTGATTTGTGCAATGAGATGATTTATCTCTGTTCCGATGCAGTTTGGTTCAGTTCTTTTTACTAAGTCGTATTTGTGAGTAGAGTAAAGCAGAAATTCAGTTTTGTTGTATTATCATTTGCAATATACTTGTTAATAGACTTGAGGGAATTCTTTTACAATGTTAACAAGAAAACAAAAACGTACCAGTCATGATTTCCATCATATTGCCTAAAAAGAAGATTGTGGGCTCTTACATGTACAACAACTTTCTGAGATGTGTTTAACAGATGGAAGATAAAATAGGCAATTGGGGAAAATGGTTATTGCAAGGAAAAAGTAATCAGAAATGTGCTTTACAAAAATCAGTATGAGAATAACCTGCATAAGAGAGAAAAACAGAATACCAGTAGGAAAATATTGTGTTGCCTGGGAGCATACAAAAGCGTGTAAAGTCATACCCCTCAGCATTAAGACAACTCCTTTTTGTTCTCAACCTAAGATAAGGTTTATGATGAAGTTGATCATTTATATATAAGCTTCCTTTGTGATATTCTGAAATCCTTTCAATCAATTTTGATGCAACGGTTAAGTTAATTATTCAAAATCATGGCCAAAGGTTTAACAGTTTCTTTGTATTTTCAGATAAGTTGAATTCTCTGCCTTTAGTCAGTATTATGTAGCATTGTATTGAAGCCTAGTGGCACAAATTGTCATACTGAGAACACATCACCATAGATTGTTGGAGAAAACATTATTTTATTGCGTGGAGGCAGAGCCACAGTATTAGCGTCAAGTGCAAATGCGTACCCCCACTACCTCGGTAAGTCTGTTCAATAACATATCTGTGCATCAGATCATTTTGATTAGAAAATGAATTGTTCCAACATCACCACAATACACTGTTAAGTGTCTGGGATGCCTCTTTTTGTGCCACTCGGTTTTGCTATGCTAATATAGACTTAAGATCCTTCCTTTTTTTCCTTTTATGTGTGTGTGTGTAAATATATTTATTCATTGCCATGTGTGCGTAAGAAGATTTTTGCAACTCACATGCAGACATTGCCATTGTGAATATTTTTGTTGAATTGTCCTGAAGACATCGGTGTAAGACTGTAAGGCCAGCATCATGTCAGGTGCTGAACACCAGAACGAAGACACCAGTGCAGCATTTCATAATAAAATCGTGGCAGTACAAGTTCACCCACATCCCATTGAAACTCATGTGTATTGAATTGCACATGAGTCTGAATGGGATGTCGGTGAAGCTGTACTTGTGACGGTTTCATGAAACGATGCCCAGGTAATTTTACACTATTAGTGTTACAATAGAGACAAAATTTCATTCTTTCACTGACTCTGAGGGAATGATAAGGTTAAATTGATTTTAATGAACTCAAGTCTGCTGATTTGCTCTTGTCTGCGCAGAGCTAGAAGGGTGTTAGCTCATACTTCTTGCACAGAGTTAACACCCTCCTGGCAATATAACGCAGGCACCAATTAACACCCTTCATCATGAGAAAACATAATTTTGATGCATTGAACCATTAGAAAAAGATATTAATTTAAAATGGTTCTATTCAAGAATTGTGTAGCAGTTCCCATTTATGACACTTTCATATTCCATTAACTTTAATTTTGCTTTGAGGCAGTGAAATGTTATACTTCTTGAATCTGTACACATGATTTTTAACGGCCTGGCCTAGGTACTTTGGTGTTTATCAGCATTGGTGTTATGCACAAGGTGTAAACTCAGGACTTATGTCTAATTACGTGTCTGCTCCTAACACCAACACTAACTCCCAACACTTGCACTTACACTTAATGGTGTAACCCATAGAGTGGAAGTCGATGGGTTTGGTCATGTTCTGGAACTGTACTTGGTCTGTATTGGGCTTTGATTGTGACTGTTTGGAATTTTGTTATGTTTTACCCATTTTTTTTAATGATAACTAAAAGGTATCAGTATTGTTCTTTTCGGTATGTCCATAGAATTATTGTTATTGTCATTTGTTTTTACTTTATTATGACAAAAATCCAAGTGGATAATAAAAGAGAAAGACTTATTTTGTTTGTTGCAAAAGGATGTGAAAGTACTAAGTTCATAATAACAATTGTTGAAGGTAGTATGAATGTATACGTTTTCCCATTAGATATAGATATGTCCAGAAGTTTAACAATGTGAAGACAGGACATTTCATAACTTTGTTTCATTTCATAATTTTTGTTATGATACTATTTAATGAGGTTAATAAATCATGTCTTGAAATATCTCAGCTTAGATGAATTAAGTGAAGTTGAACGTTAAAAAGAGGTTCTAACTGCAGTGATTATTTACAGTCCTACTTCTAGTATTCATGTGTGTTGGTCGAAAGTATATTAAGTGGTGATAATAGAAGAAAAAAACACCTAAATTGTCATGTGGAATCCCAGTAAAAAAAAGTCAAACTAAAATTTAACAATTCATTGATATTTCCCCAACCATTTTTGTCAGAATTATGCAAACTGAGTAACATGCAAAGAAAAAAAATAGAATACCATGTCCGGACTGCAATACAATATTTGTACTTTGAGCATTTCTTTTTGATACTTTCTAAGTGAAAGGCATATTTTTTTTTAATAGTACATTTCAGTAATTGTCTTCTCATTTTGCTTGCCCGAACACTGAACAGCACCACTTTTTGTATGCCCAACATAATGCTGTTTTGTGTGTAGATCTGTGCAAAAAAGACTCATTGGCACAATAAGTTTAGTATAAAGACTTTTAATGAATTGCTGCATTATGAACACGTTGGAATTTCAGACTTCAGTTTTGTCAGCAGAATTAAAGATCCCCTTTGAGTTGTTTAATTTTTTTGTAAATGCTGCAGATGTCGTTAGATCCATCTGCACTTATTTCCTGCACCTTTGACTTGGATGTTTACCTCATCTGGATCTCTCTGGATGTTTTGATCATGAGGTTCTCATACAAAGGAGGAAAGAGGAAAACCTTTCCTAAACTTTCTGCACATCTTGCTAATTAAATGTTGAAATTGCTCCATTTGGAAATGGTGAAACAATTACCTCACAGAAGTGATCCATGTGTTAGTAAGTGTACAGATTCATAGCATTTAAGTAGCTCAAAAAAGTCAAACGTTTTATTTGAAATGGCATACATTTTGTCGATGTCCAAACTTGTCAATGGTGCTTTAGCAATAAGCTTCAAACACTATGTTTACATTTTCAATGTCATCATGTTGAATAAAATTCCCCTTCATTTGCAAACATTGTTGTATTTTATTTTGTTGTTGTTGATGGTGGTGATGGTGGTAGTGTTGTAGTTGATATTGTTGTCATCATCGTTGTTTTGTTCATTTTAAATAATTCAATACTTTTTAAATACACTTTTTATACTACTCTCCATGGTCTAAGTGTTTGATCTTTCTATTTAAATTTTTAATGGTATGAATTTGGACTCCACTTTGTTATATTTTTTTTCTTTTATGTCATTTAAAGGCTTCAGTTTAATATGAAGAAAATACATATCTGACGCCTTAATTAATATTAATCGCATTCAAACCTTGAGCCTTTAATCTCATTCAGTCCCTGACAAATTCCAGCTACCTCTGTCATTTGTTCTGAAACTTTCATGACTATTTCTCCAAAGATATACCATCATGATAAGTTAAATTCACTGGTGTGACTAATATTCAATATAATTTGGGAGGGTTGTGTGTCGGAGGAAATATGATTATTGGCGATCCACGAAAGTGCAGGCCGATAAGCTCTTCCAACTCTGTAATGAATTACCGAATCGCTTGTGTTCGCTCCTTTTACGACAGACTTATCGGGGATGTTGTTGACAATTTTGAATGGGGGCGGGGCTGGACCGATATTACCGATAAGGTAGGCGAAAATTTGCCAACAAGCAGCAAAGAAGTGTCCTATTTGAAACTTGCCGACAAGTAATAACCCAAACAAAGGACGACAAATTGCATCAAGAACAAAAGGGAGTCATCAGTTCTGAAGATTTGAATTCCAAAATTTATCGACAGAGGTTCCCACCTCGGGGGCAATGTCAATGCCTTATTGTACTGCCTTTCGAAATCACGGTCAGATGACGTAATACGTCATTTTGATGTTCACATATTTTCAAAGCTGACACACAAGCTATTTAAATGATATTGCCAACGGTTGATTTTCGAAAGTGGTTGCGATCATGTTACAGGGTCATATTTTTGTGCGATTTGCCGACAAGCTTTCTAAAATCACACATTTACAAACTGTTCACAGATTTTTAGAATGATATGGGAGGGGTTGTGACACCCCCACATCTCCCCTGTACCAATGCCCCGTGCTCACCTCCTTTTTTTCTTCTTTTTCTTCTTAATTTTCTACTCCGGGGAGATGATATGATTTGCTTGACCTTTTATTCATTTAACTGGAAAAGATCTGCGTGTGAAATGTATATCGTGGGATTATTAGGCGCTCTTTTTCACGCTGGAATTCACCTTTAAAAAAAATTGTGTTGAAGGCTGAAATGAAAATTTCTGCAGCCGTGGTTTAAGTGGATTTTACTCTCGACAGCACACCGTCGTTCGTATCCTTTCTGGGGTTCGTGTTCTTGCTTCTGAGGAAGGATAACAAGAAATGAAATATTAAAAAGACAAAATAGAAATCTAAACTCTAGGTGTATATGGAGGTAATATGAGTGCATATTGAGTGGGAAAAGTAGTGAGACAAAAACAAAAATTAAAGGCTTTGTAGGGAAATGACAAGTGTCAAAATAATAGGTAAATATAGTATTATCCCTTTGAAGAAATTTTTTAATATGCCATTCAATTCAAATCCTATTTGTAACGATTTGACAAGTGATAACGGAAAGTGATGACGAATGCTAATTTGTATAATGGCGGTGAATTGCCGTTTGGTCCATAACCAGGTCTAATAATCATTTGATGATTATTGATTATTTATATGTATATTTAAATGATTATTAGGCCATATGTATAGTATAAGAAATGGGCATTAGACAAACTGGGAATTAGACCGACTGAAAAGAAGAATAAATAAGCGATAGTCCAAATGGGTAATATTCTTATCGGAGATTAGACCAAATGACTATTAGCCTAAATGGCCATTAGACCAAATGATAAGTAGACGAAATGATTATTAGACCATGTAGATAGTAAACGGACTGGGTGTAGACCATAGGAATATACCAATTGGGTAGTAGACGAACTTGTAGACCAAATGGCAATAAACCTTTTCGGTTAGTGTACCATTAAAAGGATTTAAAGAATGTTCAGTTTATCTGAATTAATTTAATCTAGAATCCAGGAAATCTGATAAAGTGATTCGGATTATTGTGAAGCTAAGGCGTAGGAGGCGCAGGCTAAGTCTCATATTTTTGGCAAAAATGCAAAATATAAAATCTTATAGGAATAAATAAGTAGTTTTGGGGGAAAGTGGAGACCCCGAAAAGGCAGTAAAAGCATTATTAACGAAAAATATGATTTCCTAAAGTTACATCTTCAAGTATTATGTATCATGAGAGGACTACAGTGCTTACTATGATCACTTATTTGGTATGAACTAACAAATAAACTATTATATCTTAAAATATATAAAATAGATCACGCGAGTCCAAGACAAAATACTTCATTATACTTCAATATTTACTTCAATATTTACAAGACACTCGTCAAAGTGTAAAAGAGTGGTCAAATTAATACCTACAAAGTTACTAGTTATAGTCATGTACTAATATGACAAATGCATAGACATCACTCTACATATTCCATCAACATCCTCTTTCGCTTATAACTCCTTGAGAAATTATTTAGAAAGACCTTTTCTCTAATTATTCAAAACCCAAGGGCAGTGAATTTAATAACTGCAAGGACATGAAGCGGAACTGACCTCTTTCCACGTGGCGTCTACTGAAGATAAAACCAGTGTATGCTACTTCATGATCATGATATTGGAAGAACATTATTGGTTAGAAAATGTCAATATATTAGGATGTGTCATTCTCAAGTGAGATGATTAATGTTTACCTTTAGGCATCAAGTCGTGAGATAAACATCAATCTTATTCTGTCCTGTCATAGAAACTAGAACCTTATCAATCAAATTGTCCACTCAAGGATGCGACGGTGTCGTATTAAAAAAAAAATTGGTGAGAGTCTGAGATCATGTTGTTTTACTGCACCATAATGCTGATAGAGCTATACGTATACAGAATAATGTAAAATAGATCGACGGTGCACTTTTTTTAATGCCAGAATGTTTTCAAACTAATATTCCACTTTTTGATGAGAAGAAGAAAATGTCATAATAGAGCGATGATGCATCCTTTTTGTGAGTCTACAAGACGAAAGAAACAAATTCACTAGATTTCTATCATTCTTAAACGGATGATTAATACTCAAGTTAACCTTCTGCAAAGGTTTCTTCCTTAGACTGGAGTAGACCTCACAAGCGAAATACGGATTGGAAGAAGAAGAAAAAATATTATAGTCGTGACTTAAATCATACGCTTCCTTAATTTTAAATCTTGTTATCTTGGTATCATCACACAATGCATGGATTTCGAGGAACTAACTCCATTGAATTTCCCTTCACTTTGAAAATGAACATGAGCATATTTTATTTTCTTAGTATCGCGACTCTTTCTATGAAACATGGCCTTCAGAGTCTAAATCTACTTACCATCTCTCGTCAAAACTTTAAATAATATTTTTCTATGGTCGTATATAAAGATCAGTGAGGGTGAAATGATATCTTTATTAAATGTAAAAGAAAAAAATCAATAAGCTGCCAATATACGCTGGAGTGATTCATTTGAAAGGTTATGATACCATTTTTAATCATGATTCGTCGGTCAGTGGCGCCCGAAGCGCTATGGTCACGTGGTCTCACACAGACAACCAATGAGCGACGCGATCATACACTCCTCACCGTATGTCGCTTATTCATCGCTATTAAAGTGTTTCATCGCGCATGATAAGCGCATCAACACAGCCACATGAATAAGGCTTCCCATTCAAACATGAAAATCACATTAAAAGACACCATAGCTGTAATCTCATTTGGGGGTAAACTCGGGGTACTTGAGTATATACCGAAGGCGGAGGAAAGGGAGGAAGAGGGCTCGACGCAATAATTTTCTGGGAAAAAACCTTCGGGCTTTTCCCGTGTTGCCACTTTGAGTTGCATGAGGCAGAAGGCTTAGTCATCGAGTTCATTAAAATATGACGGCAGTCCTTGGTCTTCCTCGTATCTCTTTCGATGAGGTGTTTCAAAATGCGAACCTCCTTGGTTTTCGAAATTTCATAGAAGAGATAGTCTCATACTTATTTGAGCTCCCTTGTCAAAATAGGACACGAAGTAAGATGTTATTTTTAAGACTTTTACCCAAGTTGGATCGCCTCTAGGGTTGATTATTGGAAATTTCTGCTTCAATTATATATTATATATAATTATGTGGTATTTCTATTGCGGTCAATGTTATTTTGTTCATTCTTAATGTCATTGTAATCATCATCATCATCATCATCTTCATCATCATCATCATCATCATCACCATCATCATCATCAGAAGTGTAGAGAATGACTAGTATCATTGGGTAACAATATATTTTTTGGTGGTGGTGTTGTTGCTGCTGATGCTGCTGTTGTTATTTTTGTTATTGTTGTTGTTTTTGTAATCATCATTATCATCTTCATCATCATCAGAAGTGTAGTGACTGACTAGTATCCTTGGGTAACAATGTGTTTTGTTGGTGGTATAGGGTTGTTGCTGCTGATGCTGCTGTTGTTATTATTGTTATTGTTGTTGTTTTTGTCGTCGATATCGTCGTTATTGTTGTGGTTGATGTTGTTCTTGTTTTCTTGTTTTGAATTATTTTGTTTTCAATATTGTATTTGACTTTGTTTAACACAATTCATGACAAAATGATGGCACACGAAATTAAATTTAAATGTTTCATTAATATGTCGACATAATTATCTTTATCCCATTATGTACCTGTCAGTCCAACATGCAATGACGCATTCTTCATAAACATTAGTTCTCAAAGAGGCTTAAGCACACTGGTTTTGTTTTGTTTTCTCTTTAATAATTTACATTCATAAAGTCAACACGTACCGTCTGATCTGAGAGCGCCTAACCGAAATGCCATCGATTTTTTCTTCTTCTCTCCTTCTGGTTGTTTTCATGTAAAAACGGACCCAATTTTCCAGCTGACTCATTCTACATCTCACGTTGACCCACCTTTCCCTCCTCCTACACCTCTTTTCCCTCGAAGAGATGAAAATAATTACCCCCAATGACAACCTCACTTTTTCTTTGGGAGACAGAGAGCGCATCACCATTTTAAGTAGATGACCCGTTTACCTCATTTTCGCATTTTCCCTCGACACAATTTGGGCGGGAAAGCATCCATTTGCAGCGCATTACCCCCGTTTTTCTGATCGGCTTGTTGTATAGAGAAAGGTGATAGGCTGAGATGCACGAGGGGAAGGGGGCTTTGTGGACGAATTGAGACCCATCTGTGAATGTATTTGGGCGTTGCTTAGTATAAAGGTAGGCAAGAGGTTTTTATGACGATAAACATGTTAGAACATTCGTTTGGTTTGGGTTTTTTTACGATCAAGAAATATGAAATACAACATAACAACACATAAAGAAACAAAACACTGAAATATTTCACATGGACTATAATGTTAGAAAAAATGAAATAAAATGAAGATCGAGCGATCATCCGCTTAAGATCATCCTCGGGGTCCCAAAATAACCATAAGTATATATTGAGTAATTAATTTTAATAATAATATGATTTTAAAAACAAGAGACGTGGATAATTATTTTGCTTTTTTGGATGGTTGTTGTTGTTGTTGTTGTTGTTGCTGCTGCTGCTGCTTTGGTATCTACTCCTTTTCGTTAGATGCTATACTAAAAATATGTCTGAATATAAAAGGCTTATATTTCTGAAAATGAATGCGGTGAATGCGATATGAAAGTAAGTGGTTACATGCCAATCGTTTGTCGTTTATTACAACGTAAATAGTGATGTTAAAAAGATATTAGGAATGAGGAAAAAAAGAAACAGGTGATGATGGTGATGTTCAAAGTTTCATGATGATGAAATCAGCAAAAATATTGAAGGCAGAAGCAAGTATCTTATAATTGACAGCAGACCGTCTGTTATGATTTCTTTCTCTCTTTCTTTCTTTTATTTTTTTACAACAGTAATTCACACAAAATACAAGCTATGCTTTTTAGTGGATTGCTCTTTTCCTTAATTATGCTTATAGTTATATGGTGTATCCTAAAATGCTTTGATTACTTATCAACATTTTAATATTGTATAATTACAAATAAGTTTCATTTTCTATGTTATATTGCAAATGTCATTTGATATTCAATTTATGTAAGTTTTTTTTCATGTTTTGAAAGAGTTATGGAATTCAAATTATTTGAATTGAATTTAATTGAATTGAATTGAAGAATAGAAAATGTTAAAATAAATGACTATTTTAGACAGCGCGGCAATAAAAGAATGGCATGAATTTCTCCACTACCCACAATCTCATTGACACTTTTTATACGCCGTAAGGCTATTGTTCCTCATAGACTCATAGGTCCACCAAAATTGTCCAAATGCATTGGACAAATTATCCACTTCTCATCACAATATCTCATCAAAAAAGAGGAAAAGGAGGAGAAAAAGAAAGAAGCATAGAAAGAAAGAAATGGAAGAAAAAACCTATAAATTCGGCTTTCAGCACAATATTGAACTTTTTGAACTTGCGATCGATCCCATCTGGCAAGATAATGCGTGACTCTCATATGACACGAAGGTGAGAAATAAACACCCTTTTCAGAACAAAATGATTTGATGTCAGGAGTGACGCGGTCATGAAAAATTATCCAAGAGGTGCAACACCAGGACATCTAAGTTTCATCGGAGGATGAAATAAGAGAGAAGTCGGAGTAATTCCACGAGATAAATGAGAAATCCCGTCAGCATACGCGCTATTTTTGGTGCGCACATCGATTGCGCACCTCTTGTGACAATGGCCGTGAATATTGCAAGACGATTGCAAAACAGTAGTTTTATATCGGTAGGTCACTGCAACTTCCCATCACCCTATTGACATTTCATTTTGTTCATATTGTTGATGATGATTTCCTTGTTGTTGAAAAAAAAATAATATGATGATGTTATGATTATGTTGCTGTTGTTGTTCTTACCCTTTAGGGTGTGTTGTTGGTATGGTTGACGTTGTCTTCGTTACCCATTTCGTAAGGTCTTTCTTCTTTTTCCCCCCTCTTTTTTTTACTTCGATGACATCAAAATTAAAAAGTGAAACAACCGTTTTCATATTGGAAATTTCGCATTTGCATTTGGAATACGGCAAAAAAGGGTGATTTTTAAAAAGAAATGTTTACTATAATATCTCCATCTCATAGGGAGTATTCTGCGATTCCTACAATAACGGTCACTGTGAGAGCATTGTGGCAAATTCAACCAATGCACAATGGCATTCGGCGTCCAACCAGGTCCGCAATTATTGTCTCCTGGGTACGGAGTGGCAAATGCAGACTGATGTGTAGCCAATGGACATTAGCAAGATTGGTTGCTGCGCTGAGCCTCGAACTCACGACCCTCGCATGTCTAGCGAAGTAAACAAACCACTTCACTACGACACATCTACAATTTTTTTTTAAGTTTGAAAAAAGGTGAGAAATTGAGTCATCATCATAGCGATGAATATTGTTTTCACGAGGAAAGAAATTAAGATGAGAAAATAGGTCACGTAGAGGATTATGAACAACCACTAACACATTGATGCGCAAAGGCTGCACTTCTTAAATTCCTCGTATTGAGTTTATCTGATTTAACGGATATTCGTTTCATATTACATTTTTAAAAGCGCGTAAAAAATTAACCATGCTCATCTTTCGCGGGTAACACTCTCTGTTTTATCACCTGATATTGGTGCGGAGCGCATCAGCGTGGTGACTTGTCGTTCCCATGGCAACACTGGATGATTGTCTCTGCTCTGACTAAAACAAGACCTCGGGCAATGCAGTGACAATATTTTCCGTTTTGATATTTGGAAGCGTCTGTATCAACTGCTCATCTGCAGCAATGATACTGGCGGAAGCTCCATTCAATTATCGTTTCAGTTTCTTCCTGTATCAGATTATTATAAAGGAGATATCAGACTTGACAGACAAAGTGGCATGTCCAAGTTTTATCTGCAGCACTTAAAGGGTTGTAGAGGAGACGGTTTAGAATTTCCTTGGAGTATAAAGAATATTTCTTCAATCTTCATAATAATATTGGTGTCGTGGTCTAGCGGATGCGTCACCGGACTGTGGGTTATATGGTTCACGGTTCGAGTCCCACCGCGACCCTAATGTCCTTCGACAAGACATTAATCTACATTAATTTGCCACTGGGTGAAGTTAATGGGTACCCGATAGGAAGAAATTCCTTGAATGCTTTAGCCCCTTATTATGGCAGCTCAGCTACCGCCGGGGTAATAATAATGATACCTTGTATTAAGCACAGTTAGAGTATATTCATATAGTAGCTCCGCAGTATAAATGGACCTATTATTGTTGTTGTTATCTTTGCTGAATCTATATTTTCTTCTTCTTCATAATTATGCAATAATAGCTTCGATCAGTCTTCGGGATGGGGGGGTAAGCAAACGCATTCATGGGAGGCGAACGCTTCCTGGCAACATGTGGTTCCAAAATTATTGGGGTACCAGTACTGTCCTCTACAGTGCCCCCGAAAATACTTTTAACACTTATACAGACTTGTTGTTGATTAATTTTACCGACTGAAATCGGAGAGATTCAAAAAAGGAACATTGTCCGAATAAATCACTTTCGGCTGCACTTTTTTTCTTACTGCAATTGCAAAAAATAAATGCCTATAATATTATGTTTCTATTCTTCAATAACGAAATTAATGGAAATAATTCACTGATATGCAATAAAAGACAAGGCTTAGTAGATTAGTCGTTAGAAGTTACCTTAAAAATCAATTCAGTACCCACCATGGGCCCCGTAAGGTCAAGAAATTGTATTTTGGATGTTTATTCTTAGCGCGGTCGTTTGCACAACGAAATTTATTGCATCTCGTCATCACGATTATCATCATCCCGGGTCATTTTTTTTTTTTTTTTTTTGGCCTCCCGAAAATCTCCGAGTTCACCAAAGATAAGTCGATGTTATCCGATCCGAAGCTTTTCAGCGAGGCGGTGTGGAGTGTTCCGGAGGTCGACACGCGTCGTCGCAAATCGGGACACCTTTCCTCCAGCCTGAGATGAGTCAATTTTTTTTAGAAGGCGCGCGTCCGTTTTCATTGCTACTGCGCTTTCATATGGCACGCGCACGGCCCCGGTGCGCATCCCGTTTCGAAGTCCGATATTGAGAGATTGATGTGTTGTAGACGCAGTGTAGGATAACAAATTTCAATGGCGCTATCAAAATCGAGGAGTGGAAACGTGCTTGTGTAAAGACGGGGAAAGTGTTGTTGATCGGAAAATAATGATGAAATATAAGCGATGGATCGGGATATACTCGTATACGGTGGCAAGTTTTTAGCGGGGCCGATGGGGGTACTAAGCCCTTCCCGGAAAAAGGGGGTTCCGCATAATTTCTATTTAAATGGGCGGGGGTCTATTTTCGTTTCACGTAATATGTGGCATAATTTTAAGGATAGCATATGAAGGGCAATGTGGGTCCTACATTTTGTTAGCAAAGTAAGCCATCGTATTGACCTAAAATCGGAAAGGCAAAAACAAACAGAGCGCAAATTTAGTATCTTAGCCTAAGAAATTTGATGTTTTTATTGGTGGGTGCTATTGAAGATTGATCTGTTTGGTCTTTTTTCAGAGAGTGGTTCGACCTTATGAACTTTGCCCATCATTATAATTTTTTTCTAAAGGTAATTTGACTGTGATTTAGCCGGGGCAGTTCTATTTTTGTAGTGCCATGTGTTCTCCGTCCGCTTGTGAAATTTGGTGAGATTCAATATATTTTTTCTTCTTTCTGAGACCTAGAGGAAATGTGTTTTGCGAAAATTCATAGAGCGAGAGTAAGGTTACACGAGAGAATATTTGGATGTGATTGAGAGACCGAAACCAGGTCAAGAGAAAGAAAAAACTATCAAGAGATAAAGAAAACAATCGTTTAAAAAAATTAAAAAACAGAGATAATAGAAGCCTTAAAGCATACAGGAAACTCTAACTGGACGAGAGTTATAATGTTGAATATGCAGAGTTGACTTGACGATCTCAGAAACAACAGATGAATCTTATAATAGTTGCGTAAAATATAACCAATAATGTTACACTTCCTGCAAATGTATTGTGTATGTACTCCATGTTTAGAATGAGATACACGTAAGGTGATGCAACATCTCATTAAATCTATGGAAAAAATGGCCTAATACTATTTTTATTGGAAGAGAAGAGTTCCGGGAAAGAAGAATGAAAAATAATTCGTGGGCCTTTTCTTTCTTTTTATGTTAGCATGGAAGAATATCATTAGAAATCTCTCCTGAAAAGAAATTGCTCTTCAAAATATGACAAGACAGTAACAGCTAATGGTTGCGGATCCTACTTTCGTGTCACATGTTTGTGTAGTCCCATATTTACATGAGTCTGTGTACAGTGCATGTGACTTTTAGCAAGACTGGGTCTTTTTCTCCATTTTGATGATTCCAAAACCTCAGAGTATACACCAAGACTTGTCAATATAATGATTAACCTTTCTAAATGTCTTCAAGACAATTTCTTTCATAATGCAATCGCATGACCAAAACTCACGAATACTATAGGCTATATAGCCTAAAATAAACCCGAAAGCTTCCTCTAAACATTCCCTTTAAAATTAGCATTTAATCAATAATGCAAACTAAAAAGCAGACGATATCTAAATAGGTCAAGTTAAACCAGAAAATGTGTCACATGGAAAATAATCGCTTCCTTATTTTGAGGGTGATCTCTAAGCATTAAATTTTAAACGTCTGGAAAATGGCTGGCGGAAAAGACGTGTGCGGAATTACAAACCATTTACTAATCCTGCAATAATAGAATTTCACACGCAGTGTTTTGTATATAAGACGGATGTTCAGAGTGGCAGGATGCATTAAGAAAAAGAGTTGGTATATATTTTCCTGTAAAATTAAGCAACGGTTTGGATACAAATTTGGTTTTAAATTGATATGTTTAACCTAAATTGTGGTCTAATTTGGGTATTTCACGAATGCCTAGAAACGGTTATGTGAAAACAATGCGTCTCAACTTACATTATGCATGCTCTTGGTTTCTTCGTATAATCGTATATTATGTATTTTTTTAACTTGTTTTTCTTCATTATATAGATGTCTGTGTATAGAATTATATATTTTCACATGCATCTTTCCCCCATCCTCCCATATACAGTTCGGAAATATAACAAGAAAATACGTTTCTCAATGTGAATTTTGTATTAAAAATGTTTAAAAATTAAATCTAGGTAGTACAAAGCTTGACAAAATAAAAATCGTTTTAGATACTGGCTGTGATGTCTCTCACACTGTCTCGGTTTTGTTTCTCCATCTCTCTCTCTCTCGCTATCTCACTCCGTTCCATCTCTTTCTCTGTCACTATCTCAATTTCTTCCTCTTCTGCCCCCCCCCCCCTCTCTCTCTCTCTTTCTCACTTCCTAAATTTCCTCCTCATTTTCTCCATATTTTTCCAATGTGTAAGTTTAATGTACCTTGATGAGAACATTTCCAATGACTTTTGAAGCATACTTACACGGCAGCAGTGAAGTTCAAGTGAGCATGAGTAATCCTACCCGTATGCCTCTCTCTCACACACACAAACACACCCACACACACATAGTCTCTCTCTCTCTCTCTATTCTCTCTCATTGTCTTTCTTTCTCTTTCTCTCAATTTCCTCCCTTTCTTTCTATTCTCTATTCTTCTTTCTTTCTTTCTTTCTTTATTTCTATGATTTTCTATTTCTCGGATAACTTTCCCCCTCCCTCGCGTATTATCTTTGTCGCTGTTTCTCCATCTATATTACGTCTCATAATGTATGTTTCTGCATCTATATATACTTATTCATCTATCTATCTATATATATTTATCTATTTATCTATCTTTCTATCTATCTATTATATTCTTCTTTATCTCTCTCTCTCTCTCTCTCCACCTACTCCCATGCCTAAGTTTAATGCAACTTTGTGGCTAACATACCTACACGCCGGTAGTGAAGTTAAGTGAGCATGAGTAATCGTAAAGGATCTTACCCTTGGAACTCAACTTGACCCAAGGGGTACAACGTACTCCTTTTAGCTCACCCCTCTTAGCCCTTATAATGAGGCCATGAGATAAGGAGCGGTCCCTCTCCACTCCCCGACATCGTCGATTACCGCTGCGGAGGTCAATTACGGTGTCAACGAGACACTCACAAAGAACAGGATGTGTCATGGGATATTGGTTTGAATGTGGGTGATTATGAAAGACATCGGTAGACCGTTTTTTAATGTTCTCCTATGGTGTTCCAAGTGCGCTGTAAGATTGGGTTCAAATTATTCTTACATATAATTTTGATGAATTGTAAAGAAAATTTTAAAGGCTTTCAGTCAAACCTTTCTTACTGGCCACCTCTTTATAAAGGTCACCTGTATATAGTGGGTATGCTGTTTGTCTTCCTGCGAGAAAGAAATGTGTGTTTTAGAACCGCGCTAGAAAGACCACCTGTCTACAGTGGCCACTTTCTCGGTTTCCCTTGAGTAGCCTTAATAGACAGGTTTGACAGTATTATCAATATAACAACCAAACGAGACAAAAAATGTGGGGGACTCATTCGTCTGAGTCAGGAAATTGCGTCTCATTTTGTGAACACGTGATTATCTGTCAGAACAAACTGACAAGATGAATGATGAAAGGATGACATTCCCGCTATATTTTACATTAATTGGAATGTAGAACCAATATTATGAAAAATAGCACAAACTTTAATATGTCTTTCCGTCTTTTAACTGCCATTCCCTTCACTTCTGTTAATTGATAATCAATTAACCACTTCCAATCCACGCATTGTTTATTTCTTGCTTGTTTGTTATTACTTGTTTTCGAGTTCCAGTTATTTGGAAGGATGTTGGTCACGGTCGAAAAGTACTTGAACTCCTTTTGACACGCTTGTCATTCTTAATGAGAATGGAATGCATATTCTCACGTTTTCGCAGATTTCACCTTTGGTCTTTCTTCTTTCTCACTTTTTTGACAGCTTCTGGGTTCCGCTTTATTTTAAGGTTCGTTATGTAAAATGTAGCTTTGAATATTTGATATTGTCTTTTTCGATATTTATGTGCAGATAACACCATATTCTTTTTTCTTTCCTTTTGGTCTATTCCTTTTTCAGCTTAATACTGGATAATTATCTTTAGAAAAAGAAAATTATACTATTCTTATTTGTCCACACTTTCGTGTTTTCCATCTTTGTATCGGCTGCTCCCCCTTTTCTCTCTCTCTCTCTCTCTCTCTTTCTCCTCTCCATACTTTTAATTCCTTTTCACTCTTTCTCCTTGCCCACCCCCCTCTCTCTCTTTCTCTTTTCTTCTCTCTCTGTCTCAGTCTCAGTTTCTCCCTCACTACCCATCCCTTCTCTCTTTCTCTATCTCTGTCTCTGTCTCTCTGTCCCATTATTGTACGCTTATTCCCCCTCTCTCTCTCTTTCTCTCTTCGCCAGTCAATCCAACCAAACGTCTCTGATTCTCTTTCTCTCACGTTTTCCCATGGCTCAACCTACTTTTAGACAGTACAAGCCACCGTCAGGACATTATGTATTTCCTCGATAGCTTCCTACAGCCCATAAATCCTTGTCTGTTGCCTTTATTAATCCTCACGATGCACCAACCGCGTAAATATAGGCACCCACAAACCTTCCGTTATAAAGTTTCGTGACCTCTTATTTTGTTACTATAGAAGTAGCTGGTTTGTCAAGACATGAGTTATCATACTGAGAAATAATTATTTAATTAGAGGATTCAAATAATAAATACTTACCTTGTTTATTCTTAGTCGTTGTTGTTGTTGTTGATGTTTAATTTATAAGGTTTGCGAAGGTTTGTGTCTTCGATCACGAACTTTTTACGATCTCATGCACATTTTTAACATATATTTAACTATCCTTAACGTTTAATTTATTCAAGAGTTATGTCTCCTTTCCTCGTCATTTTAATAATCATTGTAACTATGACCGTTTTCACATTGCTCGTCATCAGAGGTTCTATTGAATATTTATAATGTACCATGCTCATAAAGATGACTATATTTCTGTTCCGTGAACGAGCATCCCTATAGTCAATCAACCTCTTATTCCTTAAACCCTCTTTGTCATATTTCCCTTAAGAAAAAACTCTGACGTCATTATCTCGTTTTTCCTTACAATATGTCATTACCACTATCATCCTTTCTTCACTTGGATTTTTCTGCATTGCCTTTTAACTCTCTGTTGTGTTAGCTTTTCTCTCGACGGTTCAGGATATATCATTTATTTGTTCCTGCATTAAGACATCTCTTTAAGATATGCACTTAAGCAGTCGGGTGGTTTTAGTTTCGATACTCTTTCCCTACTTTTAGTTTTAAAGGAATAGGTGAAGGAGCGAAAATTGTGATAAATCAAACAAACTCATGAACCAGATTCTCTAAAGATATATTCCATTAAGATCGGAAGTAAGCTCTATTCGAAATATTTTAAACAGCTTTTCGTAGTCCCGCTTTTAAGATGTCCTGTAGTTTTAGCCTCGATACTCCTATTCCCTCTTTAGTTTTAAAGGAATACGGTAGTTGAAGAGGCGAAAATTGTGTTAAGTCAAACAAAAATCTTGAACCAGATTCTCTAAGCGAATTCTATTATACAGCTTTTTCATAGTGTCGCTTTGGATGGAGTTTCTTTAACCTTTCGTATTGTGCCGCTAACCGAATTTGCAAAGATTTCCCCAAAGTGCAAATTGCGGGCACTTTCGGAAAAACGAAGACACTTCGCAGTTTATTTAGGATCTCGTTTTGAAGATGATTGTTTGCTTTCTAGAAACCCAAACCTCTCATCTCTTGCTGACGACCAAACTCTTTTTCCCTTTTCTTTGAGCCAATCTGGTTCAAGAGGATAGCGTTATTCAACTTGAAAAAAATGGAGAGCTTGGACAACGTCACGTATTGGGTGTTCTTTATGCCTGCTGTGCACGAAGCGTTATTTCAATTACGTCATTACCTTCGCTATAACCGAGACTAAGTGGAAAGTAATGCATGCGCCAGTATTTCAACACAATCATTTTTACTGCAATAGCTTTTCGTACGTTGTCACTCTTACATAGCGCGTCGAAGACGTCGCCAGTCGTTGACGCAGTCGTGCGTCAGTCAGGCAAGTGACGCCTCGCGTGCATCTCAGAACACGTTACCGTTAGACGTTCTTTAATACCCATCACCAATTTTACGACAGGAAAATAATAATTGCTGAATGGACACGGATTCACAGACCAAAGCTTCAACTGAGTGAACTGATGTTGGTACCGTGCTCATTACCAATACAATTGAAAATTATGTTGTTCCGAAAAAAAAACAATCAATCCATTTATGAATCAATCGAAAGTGATAAAAACAAATCAATGACGTAACAAACTTTAAGATCAAACGTCATTTCTTTGTACTAGTCCAGGGGGGTGTTTCACAAAGATCCTAAGTTGAACTTATCTCTAAGTTGGACTTAAATATTATGGAGAGCCATTTGTAGCCTTAAAATAAAATATATTCAAAAGCAAAAATTCAAGTATTTTAGACTTTTTATAAATTCCACATCAAGAACATGAAATCTCCTTGATAATAGAAAATATGAATGATTTGAATCAACATTTTATGCCTTTTAAAATAACTTTTACAAAATATTTTCAAAGATGCCAACGGCTTTCCATAATTGTTAAGTCTAACTTAGAGATAAGTTCAACTTAAGATCTTTGTGAAACAACCCCCTTGACTGTAAAATTTGTGATCGATACGAAGCCCGAAGCTCCAGTGCAGGCGGTCAAAAGAATTTATAATTCATTACGCATTGATGATGAATATAATATTATTTACGTCAGCAGCAAAAAATGGTGATGTCAGATTCCGGGAAATGTCTCATTCGACCCATTTTCAATGAAAATGTTCAATGAAAATGATAAAAGCAAATTATCGTCACGGACTGCCAATTTCGCATTGTTTTTATGTTTATTTTCATTATTATTATAATTAGTATAGTAGTAGGTCTAGTAGTAGTAGTAGTAGTAGTAGTAGTAGTAGGAGGAGGAGGAGGAGGAGGAGTAGTAGAAGTAGTAGTAGCAGTAGTAGCAGTAGTAGTAGTAGTAATAGTAGTAGTAGTAGTAGTAGTAGTAGTAGTAGTAGTAGTAGTAGTAGTAGTAGTAGTAGTAGTAGTAGTAATAGTAGGAGGATGAGGAGGAGGAGGTGTAGTAGCAGTATTATCAATATTATTATTTTTGTTAACATAGGTTAATTAGAAGGAAAAGTAAACGCTTGGGAAAGAAATGCATTTATAGACAGAGCTGGGAGAGAGAAGTAGAGAGAGGGGAGAGAGGGAGGGGGAGGGGAGTAAGTGGTTGCAAGATTCTTACATCTAAAACTGTTTCAAAGGATATTAAGACCATAGGACCTATATTTTAACATCGATTTGACAATATGACATTTACTTAAATACCTACGTGGGCGAGAGTATGTCAAACACAGTGTAAAGCAATTCAACCAAAGAGAAATTGGGTCTACTAGATTGTTAATGCTTACAAAAGGTATAAGACCATTTTCCCATGTATTTTTGCCTTAAAGATGCATGTTATGAAAGCTGAATGCTTGTAATTAAGCCCCCTGAATAGTTTGACATAATTTTGACAATATGACATTTACTGAAATACCGTACGTAGGCGAGTGTAAGTAAAACCCTATGTTAAACAAATGCATATTCAAAGGGAAATTGGGTCTGCTTAATTATAAGTGCAAACCTTCTAAAAAAGTTACTATTTCAAAGACCATTTTCCTAAGTATGCTTTGCTTAAAAGAGGGTTATGAAAGCTGAATGTTTGTAATAAAGCCCCCTATATAGTTTGACATAATTTTGACAATATGACATTTTCTTTAACACCGTACGTAGGCGAGAGTGTGTCATGCAAAATGTGTACATGTATAGTAATGCTTACAAAGGAAAAACTGGGTCTGCTAAATTATTAGGGTAAACCGTCTTTAGGAACTCTTAAGCATGGAAGCACAGACAGTTTTTGTTTAATATGAAGGGGGAAAAAAGCTAGGAAAGCTGTCTTTACCAATTACCACTTTCAATATCTTGACAGGATTTTGACATTTTAGCAATCAAAGGGAAGGCATGCGAGTTGGCTATATCAGTAAAATGCGAGAAAATGAAGAGGAGGGGGGAGTTGATCTGCTGAATTATTAAGATAAACATTCTCAACCAAAACTAGAACTTTTACAAATTTCGCGCGGGTGGCAGAAGGGCGTTTGCTCGAATTTCAGGTAAACAATGAAGCGCTAAGCAGAAGGGCGTTAGCACTTTATCGCCTGAAACTTTTATAAAACTGACTTATTTCCGAAAAAAAATTGTGGCCGTGTTCTACTATAACATTTCTATTAGTCTCTTGAGTTTTAAACTAATTTTCGGCACGGAAAGTAGTTTAAATATAAAACAAATCTTTAAATGCGAATAATTCGAAAAGTAGATTTCGAGTCGCTCGCGCGCTTACGCCCTTCTGCCACCCGCGCGACGTAAAGCATGCATGTTCAAAAGTGTGTATAAAAGATCGTTTCCTTTAAAAACTAAAAGTATATATAGAATGAAAGAAGCAGGATGGAAAAGCTGACTGCATCAATCATACCCCTTCCAATGTAATTACCTGTACTTGTGACTATGACAAGCATGTTATATGCGTACATAGAATAGCTCACAAGGAGTCAAACATGTAAATTATAAAGCAATGCGTCAATGAAAATGCTTACTGCTAACTTATTAATGTAAACGAATCCAGACCCCTCTAGAAAAAGGGCATATAAGCATAATGGGCGTGCATGAATATTGTCTTGTTTTGCTAATGAAGGTTCGGAAAAACTCTATGGATCAAACATGTTTCCAGTGCATGTTGCATACGGAGCGTCATTTTGCCGTGACGCATGACTGCGCCACGCGGGGTATCTGACGCACAGTTTGAGGGTGACATCGAAAAAGAAAGTCGATGTAAAATGAACAGCGTAAAGAGTGATGTGAATTACTGGCGTACGGGCTGATGGTAGCCTTTACAGGTTTGATTAGCGCAAGTAATAACGTAATCGAATTGACGCCCCGCGTGCAACGGGCATTTCTCCAAACTTTGACGTATAGAACTTGCATGATGACATATTTCGTTTACCTCCCTTATCTAGAATTTTTTTAAATGAGAACGCAAAATTTAAAACATCGGGATTTTGCTGGGCTTCCCGCGATGACAAAATGATGACACGTGGTTCCGTGAAAAACACCTCTCCTCTCCTTTCTTCAAGGGATTTAACTACAATAAGGCAAACAAGTCAAAACAGTTTTGACGGAAAATTAGAGGTCATAATTCAATTAGTCAAATAGGGGAAAACGCCACCTCTGATAACCCGGCGCACCCTCCCATCGGCGTGGGCAAGGCTTCTGCAGAGAAGCTCCGCCTAGAGTGTGGGGCAAGTGGGGGTGTGAAGACGACTGTCGAAAAACACTACAAAAGCAAGGTTCTATAAAATAAATATTGTGGTTTCGGGTTGGAAAATGCATTGAGGAGACAACGTAGTTATGATTAATGGTTTTACTACAAGACTTTGACGCGGAACAAAATGACAACAAATGACAACTTACTACGCCTACAACTACAGAAATAGCCCACTGGCGTGCATTGAGGAGACAATAAAGTTATGATTAATGGTTTTACTACAAGACTTTGACACGGAACAAAATGACAACAAATGACAACTTACTACGCCTACCACTACTGAGATAGCCCACTGGCGTGCATTGAGGAGACAATAAAGTTATGATAAACGGTTTTACTACTAGACTTTGACACGGAACAAAATGACATTTTAGTCTTAGTACGCCTACGTCTACAGAGATAGCCCACTGGCATCTTTGTCTTCTCGGGATTTTGGCAGGGAAGGGGCGTGGTAGTCTCGCAGCATTAATTTTACGAAGTTCGATTTTTCTCCCCCCCCCCCTTCGTACTTTTGAGTGTAGAATAATGGGAGTGTCTGGATTTGAACGTTGTAGGACTATACATTATGTGACCCATTTGAATTTGCTAATATATAATTTTATAAATTTTTATAATTTTGTATTTTATAAATTTACTAGTAAAAATTGTTATTCTTCATCTTTACTTCTTATAACTGTATATTAGGCTTTGCGTACGCTTTCAATCGACCCTCTCTCATCTCATCTCTCTCTCTCTCTCTCTCTCTCTCTTTCCCCACACCCCTCTCTCTCTCTCTCTCTCCCTCCTCACCTCTCTTCATCTTTCCCATCTCCTTCGGTCTCGACTACGCCCCTAAGCAAGCCATATTTAATTTGTTCGACTTGTATCTATCACTGTCTTCTTAGCTTCTCTTTGCTGCCCTTGTCTCCCACCCCATTGAACCATCAAGATGTACTACTAAAATGCAATTACGATGAGAAAATGGATGACCGAGTAGCAGTGAATGCACATCCTAACATGATGGAAACTCCGAACCCAAAGTCCAAAGACATGGTGTGGGGATCCCGACTTCAGCCTCGTGCATGTCCGGAACAAACGAATCGGCGGTCGTGACCCCGGGGTGGGTCGTCGGGGGACGGAATAATGCCTTTTGTTTGATTCATGACTCATCGATTTACCTTCATCAAATACAAACTATAAAGTCCACATCGTGTATGCGGTAGGCAGAAAGAGAGGTAGACTTATAAATGTAAAACGAAAGAAGGAGAAATAATTATGTGGTGATGAATTGGCCCAATTAATGAGTTTGTAAACAGGAGAAATGACCAGTGATGACTGAAACAAGAATACATGGTATGCAAAATAGGCCTAGGACATTTTTCCTCGTTGATCGAGAGAACAAAGTTTAACTATGCGACGGTAGGCACCTTGTCAGTTGTTTTTTAAGTATCAGTAAAGAGAGAGAGAGAACAAAAAAGAAGAGAAGAATAGAGAGAGAGAGAGAGAGAGAGGGTGGAATCGAATGAAAACAAAATGACATTCTTCAAAAGTTAAAACGATGACGAACTTTTGTTTAATATTCAGTTGCATATACCGTATCAGCATTATTTTTGCTATTATTCTCTGACTTTCTCGAAAGCCGTTCAGCATACCATTTACCCACCCTCAACAAAGCTTGTCTGAAGCTCTGGGACCCCATTGCTGTCATCGCTCCCAAATATGACGATAGAATATCGACGAGTTTGGAGTCAATGGCCGCTCCTAAAATTGAGGTGGTTACTCCCAAGCTACAAGATAAGCCCTCCCTGCAGCTCGCTGATATTTTGTAATAAAAAAAAATGAGGCGACATAATACCAGTGATGTATTCGGAACCAACAACAAATTGAAATTCCGCTTCAGAAGGGAAGGGACAGGGTTTACTTCTAAGGGAACATGAAGAAATGAAAGCCTAACCTATCACGTACACATGAAAGAATGAAAATATAAACCGCCTCCGACTACTTTCTTTTTCTTTGACATCATTGCTGCGATCGTCCGTCCGCTCGTTCGCTCGAACGCCGACGCACACGTCTGCTACAAAATATCGTCTGCAACGCATTGCAATTTATACACACACAACGCAGAAATCGCGCGAAGCTTTTAGCTCACAAATTTCTTCGCCTTCCATAAATCACTCCTGATCATTTTTCTTTGAGCAGACATCAGTCATCGCTTCGTTCCATGTCGACGCAAGCCAGCGAGGAATCAAGCTGAATGGATTGAGTGGAATTAGTCACACATTGGTAAGCTAGCTTGGGATTTAACCAACTGACCGCGGTCAGATTTTGTCCAATATTTCGACACCTGCAACTGGATTTTTTAGAGGACCAATTTTCTTTTCTCAGTGCACGCCACTTCATCAGAGAGAAACTCGACCAAAAATATCATCCATCAATTCATTCGAGTGGATCGTATAGAAATATATTAATCCCATTACAAAAAGTACACACATTTTGTTTGCAGCCGAATTTCCATTGGCAAATATGCAATTCCAAGAGCGTGTGGAACTAAACTGAAAACAATATTGTCAAAGGAAATAGTTTTGTATGACAGTTTCACGCTTCACTTCTTCAGCTTAGGCCAGTTTAAGGTTAGCTTGAATATCAACGGCTTGCTCTCGCGATTGGACGCCAGTAGCTCGGGCGGAAGGTGGCAGAAAAAAGCGGTGTTCTCCGCAGACGTGGAGTTTGTGCTTGTGGTTCCTATTTACATTTAAACGGAAATATCACAGTGACCAGTTTGGAAATCTTACAAGTTGCTGAAAACGAGGAATATTTCCGGTACGTATTAATTCATTACCATGATGCCAAATTTGTTCTTTGACAAAGGCATCGGAATTATGACTGAACTTGCATTTTGTTACAGGCATCAGATTACTCCGGCAATTAACCCACAAATGAAATTCAGTGGACTTTGATTCTTTTATCATTTCCAAATATTATTCTAACTGGGTTTTATGAATGTGCACCTAGCATGTCGCGATATATTATAGGCCTAGTACTACAAAAATATTTTGCAGAACAGTGCATAAAGGATCTATCATTTCATGAGTCATTTACGTGGTAAGATAGATCTGTATTATGTTGTGAGCAAATAATTGTAATCTTTAATTCTTAGTTTGAATAAACATTTACCTTTGATTTCACGATGTGATCATCATTCCATCTTACTGTAGCAGGCTTTTCTTTTATGAATTATAATATCAAAGGTATATGTGGGAAATAAATACTTTGATTTGGAATTCGTAATTAATTATGATAATCATGTTTGTCGGGTTCATTTTCAATTTGGTATGGAGTATGGACCAAACGAAACTGAATAGCGTGTATATACAAATCAGCAGCTCATTGGCTCAATGTCTCTGATCTCGCTATATTGCTTCAAGCATTGGGTCGGACATGGTAATATGTCAAACAAAGCTGTATTAAATGAATCGTGGAGGCTTTTTTTTTGGTCATTAAATACCTCGAAAACTACCTTGTCCTGATTTCGTATTCTAAATTTAATCGAACCCGTCTTATCTTTACCTTCAAATGTCAACCTCGAGCGGAACAAATGTCATTATTCATCTCATCACCGCCTATTACGCCATCAAGTAATTTAGGTTTATGGGCAGACCCTTTAACCTTCTGCAGTTACCGACTGTAATTCAAATGACCCCATTCAGTTACACAAGCATCGATCAGCCTCTTTAATGAGCTCTACTCACTCACTCCGACTGCCAATAGTTCGAGGTCTGTGTTAATTTCATGCCATTATCATAAATATAATCGAATCCCAGGGATAGTTAGTTATATAAAAGGATCTCGCTATTCAATGTAGTCGTAATGTAATGCTATTTCATGGAGGCAAACTCATTCTTGCAATCACAATGCATGCATGCATTCACAAACTCTGTAATACCAGAAATTTAATATTCCGTAACTTGAATACCTTGTATTTCAGGTTATTTAAAAGTCATTGTACACATATTTCCACTGTCTTTGTTTGAGATCTTGACCTTATTCGACGTACAGATGTTGATTTTGCCGTCCTGATGAGATGTACCTTGAATAGCTAGTCCGACAATCATGAAGGATCAATCTATTTTTAAATTACATCCGCCTGATCTCTTTCATCAAAACGACTTCAATAATTATCTCTCATCGATCTATCTCGATCTTGCTGGCATCATCACGAGAAAGAGACGGAAAGAAGTCCCAGTGATGCGCTTGCAGAGAGATCGCATGGAGCGGAATCCTGCAAACTCTGCCGGGGTTCAAATTCTCGTCAATTTCCCGTACAATTTTGATCAATTGTCTCCCCGTTAAATTAGCGCAGGAAATTTAACTGTATGAAACTTCCCGGCAATATTATATTGGCAGACAGTGTGACATGCCCCAGAATGAATGAAGCGTCGAGTGATGATGATGATTGTGATATTGATATCTGGGACAAGAAATTACCAGGTTACATATTTAGAAATTGGAAGCAAAGGTACAGAATAAATGGTAACGATTTTCAAGGAGGCATGAGGTCAGGTATAGCAGAACGATGATGTGGTTTCCAAAATGATAATGCATATCTCTTTCCGATCAAAATTGTGATGTTGATACGTTATCAAAAGTTATTGTTACTGTATACAGAAGATGGAGTGACAAACCTTGGATGTGCCAACAAGTTTACGCAGAATCGTCATTTGATATACCTTAATCGGTTTCATTATAGGAATTATTCATCTAATCTGTACTAGCTTTTTGTTAGGTAGAAAAGATTGGAGAGAGATAGAGCACTACCTATGTTATTCAATTTCTCATATTAAGATAATTATGATTTGAATGCAGTTGTTTTATTTGGCAAAAGTCATGGTTTTATTCTTTTTATTCTTTATAGTCATTCTTTTACCATTTGCCTACAAAGTGATTTTGAAATTATGAACATTTTCTAATTGATGCAGTGCTATGATGAACATTACTAGTTTGCTGATGATAATAATGGAAGTTTCTTTCGAGATACCCGCATAATAATCATTATTCACTCGCAGTTCCACTCATTCTATCAATTTTGTATCAATAACGAATGTCAATAAACCACTGAATGAAAGCGAGTAGTGCTGGTGTTCTTTTGAATACGAGATACTAAACTATTGTTACAATTTTAGCGTTTTCATAGGTCTGTTCATTCACATACCTGTCATTCAAAATTCAGGGGTGTGGAACTTAACGTCATGCAACGTTGTGACGAAAATTGGGTATCAACTTTTTTTAAAAGTAAACAGACACGTTTGTAGAGCATGGCTGAAAATAGAAATATCTTAACCTCGATGTGAGCTAGAACCACTAATCGAATTTTGATTCGACCAGGGAGTGGTAATTATTCTTCTTGGCAAGTTCTTCTAGAGTGATTTTGCAAGATGGAAAGGTGTATTTAATGGAGAGAAAATGAAGAAAGAGAGTGGGAAATTGAAGGGAGGGACCGAAGAGAGACAGAGAGAGCAGAGCAGAAAGAGGAAGTAGAGGAATACACACACACACACACACACACACACCCAGAAACAGAGAGAGCAGAGAAGAAAGAGGAAGTAGAGGAATACACACACACACACGCGCACACCCCACACCCAGAGACAGAGAGAGCAGAGAAGAAAGAGGAAGTAGAAGGACACACACACACGCGCACACGCACACCCCACATTCAGAGAGAGAGAGAGAAGGGTGAAGAAATTAGAGAGGGCGGGAATTAATTTTGACTTCAGAAAAGTGACAAAATACAAAATATGGCTAAACTTAAAAACAACTCTTTGAGGTCCATTGGTGTTAATGCCCTTTTTGTGTAGGCTGAATTTGGCCTTAAAAAACCGACAACAGTACCATTCAGATTTAACATGATATTACCAGTAAAATATCACCTTGTGCCTTAGATTGTAGGCTTCGTGTCGTATTTTATCGACCACAATATAGAGTAATAACTCGCTCTGGTGATTATTTACCCTGGCATGTTTGTTCTTTCCCCTATTGTCCCCCGTCCTTTTCATAATTTGATACTTTTCACAATGTCATTCATGACAGATTACAAGCTTTGGTAGGTCGCGTTATCTACCCGTTATTATGTTTCTACCGAACATAACTCTCTGCAAATCCCAAGGTTAATTTTGGAAATTTCCTAGATACGATGTATGATTTCCTGAACAATAAACGGGCACGTTTCTGAAAGCATTATAGGTCACAATGTAAGATTCAAAATCTATTGAACGCAGGAATATCCTTGAAGTATATCTGTAATGTGTACTTTCTGAAATATCTCACGCGTCGCTGTGAGCTTTGATAAATAATATCTTTTGTACCAGGGACTATATATCATAAAATTGACACATATTATCATCCTATTTATTTGCTTTTCATCTTTGAAATATTTCGCCTATAGCTTCCTCATGTTTCGATTAAGTTGGATTCTTTTCTTCACAAAAGCCTTTTCATCCTGTATAGGTGGATCTAAAATCTCCAATGGTATAATTTCTTGACTCGTGCTTTTACTGCAGGGATAATTGGAATTGAAAGTCGGAAGTACATTATCACGAATTACTGCTCAGTTCCCCCATCTCTTTAATTATGTCTATTTCAAGTCTTGTAAAATAAATAGGACTTTCCGTGACAGTCGGCAGCAACACCAACTGAAAATGCAAATAATATATCTTGAATTTGTTTGCGAACATGCATAGCTTGGTTTTTGTATAAAGTCTAAGTAAACCGACTCTCGCGGTGGAGAACTTCATATTCTCATCTTGAGTTTAATTCTCTATGTATGGTCTGATTGCTTTATATATTTAATATATTCTTATAAACATGATAACAGCAAATCTGACATTACAGCGTTTATGTCAAGTTTAATGACAACTTCATAATGAACAGATTACAGAGCAACAAACTTAGCTTTTGCGGGAAATTACAGGACGATAACTATTAACCTTAACTATATATTTCTGCCAGACGTATATATAGGCATGCTATAGTTCACTTTATCATTCTCTTTATCACAATATCTGATGATATCTCAGCATTCCATATCCGTCTTCGATATTATGATTCATAATTCTGTCTGTCATCATCGTGGTGCATCACGAGCCATATTCATCCATATATATTGCTTGCCCATCATCCCCATGTCATACAACGTGAGAAATGCTTCCTGTTCTTATTAGCACGTTTAATTCAATTTACCAGCCATCTTCCTCTGTTTGAGATAATATGAGGCAGTTTTTCTTAAACATTGTTGTCAAACATTTCTGTTGGAATTTGAAGCTAGTTGCATGATCCTGATGATGTTTTTCACGGCCTCGCTGAAAAAACAGCATTTGCTGAATGCGGGCACAATTAATGTATTTGTTTTTAAACCGTGAATAAATAAAATATTTTATTAAAAAAAAAAAAAAAAAAAAATTGTATAACCTTGGTATTACTTGATTCCGACTTGCCCAAATGGTGTGACAGAAACTTTTGAGATTTTAAGAAGTTGTTTACATTGTTGCCAAACACGACTTGTGCTATAATCTAAATTTCGGTGTATAATGATTGTGTGAATTGAAACCCAATCATTAGCATTGATCTATTAAATATATTTTGTCCCATACGGTACTAGAGCTTGAACCAGACAGTACATCAAATAAAATGATATACATTTTGTCAATTTATGTTCACAATTCTTCACTATAATATACGTGGTAGCCTATGGGACATACATTTGACTTTCCCAAAGATATAAGGGCAAGTTCATGCTCACTAGCTCTCAACAATAATTAGCTCGACATTGATAAGCCACAAGACAGATGGTAGAAAGAAAACCTAAATGTAGTGATGAAAGTGCCTTGGATGATTTCCTTTCGATCCGAACGGACTTTCAAATCTTTGTATGTTCCCATCGGTACATACATGTACATCACTAATGTGATTAAAGTCGTCCCGAATCACCATTTCCTCCTTCACGAGACGCTAATATCCGGGTGGGTAAGAGATTTCGAATTGGTCTCATCGCTCATATACAAGAGCCTTAGATTCCTCAACGCATATCCATATCTCGATCGGACATCTACATCACGATATGAATAAATGCTCTCTTAAGATCAATCGATTTGTAAAATGTAAGTGAGGTTAATATGCCACTCTATTTAATTTGTTCGTTTCTACTGTATCTTTTGTACAAGAACCAAGTATAGAAACTTTTATATTTGAATCTGACATGGCTTTACCCTGTGTTATAGTACAATGCAGTGATTGGTTTAAAAATACGACCACCCCTCCAAAAAATAAAATTAAAAAGATTATACACATACATGTACAAAGAAATGTATTAGATTCTTATTTTTTATATTATTTGTTACCCAAATTATCGAATCCATATAGGTAATCTTTCTGGCTAAATTCAAAAGTGGAAAATTCTTTTTTTTAAGGGCTGAAAAGGAAACTTTCAATGAAATTGTTGCAATCAAGACACGACGACAATCACTCGGCAGTCCACCCTACTAAACCGTGAGACTTCCACCAACACATAGTTACTCTTTACGTTATATGCGATTTTGAACTTAATCTTATATACTTATATCTTATAATACTTTAATCACATCTGAACAAGATTGGAAGGTATGGCAACTTACAAACTTATTAATGAAAAGGATAGGCTGCGCTAAAGGTCACGTACAATAAATGAGAATGCACATATTGATTTGAGTTATTTAAGTACATGTATACATGACCTGAAAAAAAGTGATAAACACCATCCTACTTCTAAAATGAATCGATATTATGTAGGTCTAAATTATAATACAAGGTAAGAGTAATAAAGTGTTATGGTTCGGCGTGCAACAGTCAGAATCTGCTCACTGTGCATGTAATGACAAGTCGAGTTAAAACCGTATACTTTTGATCTACTGTAACAAAATGATATAAATAGAGATAGGAAGATTGTCCTTATTTCGGGAGGAAATGTTCAAAGCTTGTTTTACTTTTCTCATATTCAAGTTATAACGAAACCCGCTCCAGATGCAATATCAAGAGAAAATATGATATATTATAGAAAAAATGGTATAATATTTAATGATCTGCAAATTATGTCATAAATGAAAAATAGCTATCCTTTCTTGCATCATAATTTATATCTTGAATATCCCCTGAATAATCGTAATCTGTAATCATACTTAAACGTGCTCAGAGGGTATTATGAATGACCATTTTAATCAATATCCATAATCCCCCATGATAGCTGATTTAATGATCTTGCTTATGAGTCGATATGTGATTTGGGATGCACTTGGAGGTAGAAAAAAGGCACTCCTCCTTCTTCTCGCTCCCCAAGGGGGGTCTGTCGACCCACGATGTAGAGCTCAATTCGTCACCCCATATTTCCTCACGTTAACCGATCAATTATTAGCAAGTATGGAACTGAGCGGATCACTCGACACGCAGATTAAATCGCAACGTATCAAATCAAAATCGGGCGTGGGGCAACACCGATATATGCTCATAATTGTGTACACTGTGGTAATGTCAGTGGCGTAGAGAGTGGTTCCAGACATTTGGGGGGGGGGCTTCGCTCCTACTGGATGGATGAAATGCAGATTTATTAGACAATTGATTGGGGTGGGACGAGGTCATAGCTTCATATAAAACCAAAATCGGCGGTGGGGCAACACCAAAATGCTCATAATATTGTGCACACTATGGTGTAGCGTGACATTAAAGGGAAAGGTGGGTATCGGTCTAACTCGATGGATGAAAAGCGAATTAACAAGGTTATTGATTATGGGGAGGGTGTGTGAAGGGTCATGGCATCTTCTTTTCGTGTTTTCCTGTTTCCCTCCCTGTCCCCCTCTCTTTTCTCGCTCCCGTTTCGCAATTACATTTGGCACACGTTCCCTTTTGCCCCCTCTCCGTAGCTACACCACCACGTCAAGGTAAAAGTCTCCTTCCTTCAAAAATTATAATTTGATTTCGAAGCAATTTGATCAATTTTAACCGGTTTGAAGGTTTGGTTTGTCTGGGCTGGTAATAACCCTCAAGGATACTCTATTTAGCCATAAGGGAAATGTTTAAATGAAAAAGATATTACCGAAGTTTATTAAGCGTTGACGTATTCTAACCAAAAAGGGGGAATAAACATGATGGAGAAACTCAAGAGGATTTGGTGCTGTGATATTCTTATTGGTGATGTTATATGAAAAGTAATTATTGTACCTGGTTGCTTGGGAGCAAGCGTGATGTTTATATACATCATTATTACCTAAAAGATGTCATGCTAAAAACTATGAATCATTTAGCATCTGTGAAATTTTCGAACCAACGTGTATTATGACTGACCAACTTGATCTCTTGATGATTTTAGCGATAAGGAACCACTCTGTCCTATACAAAAGGTAAAAGGATGTGACCAATTCTACTCGTTCTTATCATGGGAGTAATTTGATCATCAACTTGTATTTAGCCTGCATTCGCGCTTAAAACACGACATAGAAGATTGCTCTTCGTCTTACATCCAAACTAGGTTTCCTTTGTTCGAGCCAACCTAGGGGCTTGAAACTGGATCAAACGGTTTTTGTACTTTGCTGTTATTCTGGCCCATTTTGGGCGGCATTCTCATGGAATTAGAAACTCTAGCGGGACGCGCACAGGAGATAGAAAGTGGGACAGGATTCGCCGCAATGTAAATCTTACCCGCGCTGAACATTAGGCGCATTCTCGCAGCGAATGGGAAACTTTATCTGGACATGCACAATGACCGTCGACTTGAAAATGGGACAGCTATTTTACCCTTGGGTTTTTTGCTTCCTTCTGCATCGGTTCCCCGCTTCCACGCCAGTCAAAAAAAAAGACGGCAAATATAGAAAGAGACAGAGAATAAACAGCCTGAGCAAATATAATGTGTTTTCTCTGCTGTAATGTGTGTCACCGATTACACAATTACCACGGGAATGTGCCGATTTCTCCCTCCTTTACTTCATTTCTTTCTCTCTTCATCTCGTTTTCCCTTTCTTTCTCCTTCATCCCCTTTATCTCTTCTCCTGTGTCTTCTTATTCCTCTTTATTTGCCTATGTCTTCCCTTCTGTACATGGGCGCCTTTACATTACGGTCTTAATATCGTGATTGTATGGTGGGAGTTGCCATTCTTTTGTCTAATACCACCTTTATACCCCGTTCACATCTTTAAAAAGTTATCAAATCGGGGCATTATCGCCGTCAAATTCCAGCAAATAGGCAAATTAAAGACTACATGACGACTGAACTGCGATGCTTCTACGTCAAAAGCGCTGCTGACTCGCTGCCACTACGATTACACCTAGACCAATGCCGACCAATCGGTCGTTTCTACTACGTTGCCGCTACGACGTACATGACCATACTACGTTGTTACACAGACCTATTATAAGACTGTAAGACGATATCGCTACGCTGGTGCTGACCATATACGCTTCTAGTACGCTTCTAGTACGATTTGTGGCGATGTCTATATAAATCGGGGGTGTTCAAGCATTTTTTCAGTTCTTTCCCAACTTCGAAGATGAACGGCCTAAAACGGCTCGAAATAGTTGCCGACGGTGCCGCGTTTTCATACGACCACAGAGATCTCACCACGACGCACGCTGCTTTTACGATAATGGTGTTCCTACTACGTTCTTAACAAGCCTTTGCCCTGCTTTTTGTTGGCCACGACCCGGCTACGCTTATTTTTGGCATGTTCAAAACAAGGAGAGTATGCTGCTTCCCGACCTTGGAGATTCCACCCCGACCAAACCACGTTCATGGAGATCCTCCCACGTTTGGCCCACGATTGGCCCCGATTGGCCACGCTATCGGCCACTTTTCCATCGTAGTAGAAGCGGCGTCTATGTTTGAACAGGGTATTAGGCCTGGATGTATTGGACCGCAGTGTAAACGGTCTCATCTCAGTCTCTCTCTCTCTCTCTCTCTCTTTTCCCCCTCTCTTTTTCCCCCTCTCTCTCCCCCTTTCTTTTCTCCCTCTTTATCTTTTGTTCAGATTTATACCAAATGCAACCATAATGATTGTCCAATCATCGTTTTAAAATGACTGGCTTACGGCGTTTCATTTTCAGTCCATTTTTATACGATATAGGTTCAGGAATTTTATGGGTCATTCGATCGTTGATGTCTTCATAAATTACTATCGACAAGAGAAAGTAGGGAAGGTATTCTGTTGGAATCGTTTACTTCATAAATTATCTTTATTTGCACTTCATGTCCAATTTGAAAGTATATAGAGGAATAGAATAAACGAAAAGATATATTAAGAAATATTTGATTACCGGTTTTATTGGATGGTTTGACAAGAAGGTATAGTCAATTATTTCATTAATCATGTTTAGGTGGGGACTGTGGAGTGTTTATAAGTTTTATGTGCTCAATATAGGCCTACGTTTCGTATAGAGTTACTGTGCTATAAATACTAATGCAATGTTTATCCCAGGGGTATTCTCTCCTCCATAAAGTCAAGTGTTTCGTCTGTTTTAAACACAGAGATAACTGTTCGAGATGTAAACGTGCAAACAGACCCCGCATCGTTTTTTTCTTTAAATTCAGCGATGCAGTCTACGTCCTTCACAAACTAATTCTAACAAAAGCCATATACAAAACACCAGAAAAGCGGTTAAAGCCGCAGTCTCTATCCTACCAGATAATATCCTCAATTACGCGTGGATTAGTAGATGTCATACAAAAACAGTTACTTTCAAATGAACGATTTTCAAAAGAAGGATTGACTCGTAAAGACAAAGTTCTGGTCCCTTGGATAGAGTAGGATTAGGATAACGGAATTGGAGACAAAAATCTTCTTTCAGGCTTCTTAAGAACACCATACATGAAATTAGGGCACCTGTGCATAGTTTGATATCATTGTTGATGACAACAGTTTCAAAAAAAATATTTAGATTTTTACAAATTCTGTATGGAATTAAGATTAACACTTTTAATTAAGATTAACACTTTTTAGTTAGATACAGTGTGGATTTTATGCGAATGATGAGGGGGTGGATTCAAAATAATGAGATTGGAAATGGAACATTCACGAAATAAACAAGACCCCTTTCGTGTTAAAGGATAGCCAATGTGAATTATTGAATCGCAAGAATGAAATATGACATTAACCTTGAGTCCTGGTATTCTGGTAAATTAATATTTTAGAATAAAGCGAATTAAACTGAATGTTTCTGCGCCAGACTCTTTTGGTAGAAAATACAGTAATACAGCTAATAATGAAAAAGAAGATATAAAAGACAGCATTCCTGAAGACGCGTTTTCATAATGTTGAAATGAAGGTGTGTTTTCCAGTCAACTCGATTGCATGAAATTTTCATTTGTTTGTTTTTATTTCACTAGTCCAAAGAATCTATCTGCTGTATGAAAAAAAAACATTAGAATCGATATAAACCAGTCTCTCCAGAAAATGTACAAATCCATCACTAGTGCTTGAGATTAGCTTGTATGGTAATTTCAGTCGTCACTGATTTTAGATTTCTAATCTTTTTAGTCCAAAACATCCATCTATACTTATTGGAAAATAGATCAGAATTAATTGCAATCAGTTTCTCTAGATAATACAAAATAATGTTCCCTGAGCTCAAGATTAGCTTTGATGGTAATATAAAGAGGTTTTAGACACTGGTTTGCATGCTAATTTTAGGTTCCTACTTTTGGGGTCAGGTCAACCCATCTATAATGAAAAATAGATCAGAATTGATTTAAAACAGTTTCTCCAGAAAATGCAGATTATAATATATTCTAACAGCACAAGATTAGCTTTAATGGTAATCTCAGGAGTCCGAAGTTTGACACTCTTAAACGGAAAACATCCCATTCCTCTCACCTGCCCGCCACGAAACTTCACCCCAACTCATTCCAAACACTTTTAAGCCATTTAGCAACCTCGCACAGCATTCAATACACGGTCTGAATGTATCAAATATCAGGCCTGTATATCAGTTGTCCGCTCCCGATACACCAATTTGTAGCATTTTCCCACATGTGCATACTTTGGCTGCCAAGTCTAACTTGTCTAAGTGGCTCTAGAAGGGTTGGTACAGGGGCGAGTCTGGAACATTTCACAGTATGGGGGTGTCAGAGCGAATTCGTCGAAAGTTTTTACTGCAATTTTACAAGTAAATAATACGGTAATTATATAAGATTTCTTGTCTGTCTAAATCTGGCGACAAGTTGAAATGTGTCTTTAGATTTTGATAGCTATATTGATCAATATGTGCACATTATCCAAAAGGATGCTCAAGGTGCCTACAAAGAACTACCCTGCCTGGTTTTAGCAAAGCTTCCTCCCATGTGTTCATTTACTACCCTTGGATGGAGAGTGGCAAAGGTAGGTTAATGTCTTGGCTATGGCTCAAACGTTGAACCATATTTTGGTCCACAATGATATCTGATGACTCATCCATTGCATTAGACCATTTTCACTTCTACATTTTCCCATAATTAGTGTTGAAAAACTACAAAAATGGAGGAAAAATTTGCACTATATTTTTACACGGATAAGAAAGGGGTTACTCTTTTTAAAAAATCGACCATAGGGCATTTGCCGACAGTCTAAGATTTCGAGTGGGTGTTGTCTCCCATAACCCTCTGACGACGCCCATAAATTGGTAATGACTTTGATGGTATAGATTGAGTCTGTTTATGACCCATTGGAAACACACCGAGACACCAGATGAACGCAACAGCTGATGCTCATATCAACAGTCTTCACGAAACAGGGATAGGTCCTGTGCATGTATATGTCACTGGCCTCTAGTCATTGATGGAGCATAAAGATTAAATCTTGTTCATATTTACTTTAAATTGACGACTATTGAATGTAGATTTTTATCGTTATTTTTGATAACGTCACCAAATTCTACGTAAATAGAACAATAGAATGAGATGAACAGGTAGAGATGGCAAAGATAGGGCTATACACCCACACATAGGTATATTATGAGTTCTAAAAATGAACACATTTGGCGTAAAACTTATTTCACTCAAAAAATAGTTTTAAAACAAAATTAAATGGATTAAATATCATTAAACAATGTGTAACATAATTCTGTTAACTAAATGCCAAGATTGTTTTTAATCGTTTGATAAAGAAGGTACACTAACTTACTTTTATTTTATATTAAAAAGCAAATGCTACCTTTCATGGATGGATAAAATAGAAAAGTTGTAGGCAAGAAATACACTGGAATATTTCAAGGCTTCTAGAGTGAATCGCTGAATTTCCCTTTAAGCCGAAGTGACAGGTAAGAGTACTCTTGTACAACTTGATTTACAAAATATGATATTTCATACAGGTTAATAACCCTAGACCAGTTATATGATACAATTTTGTTACAGAAGTGATGGTACTCGTATATTTTTACGATGTCTAGGTTATGTGATGTTAACGTTCGGCGCGGTTATTATTACAGCTGTAATGCCCTTCCACTCGATAACTGAAAAGTTTGCCTTTTCTAGAAAATCAAATTAATTTAATGTTTTCTATTCGATCTTCCATTCATAATAGGAATCATTTACGATTCCGCTCCCTCACATTTTTATTATTAAGTGTAATTCGCAATTTAATTAAACATATACAAATTGGTTGGCATTGTCCTCGGGACTGAGTATACAGGAGCCCGCGGAGGGGTGGGGTGGGGGCTGAGCGAGGGGAGGGCTTGTAACTACAACTCGGTGAAGGCATGCTCTGTAGCGTTAATGACTCGGGCGGAATTACATTTTTGACAGGTCTACAAAAGCATGCATGTATAGCTGAAATTGAGTGGTTCTTGATCAAATATCTAATATGCAGGCAATATTTCATGCTCACATTGATTTTAGATTTGTAAAAAGAAAAAAAAATCAATATCACAGAGCTGGCGTCATTATGACTATCGCGTTATGTTTATTTTTATTATACAATGTACAGTGGCAGTAGAGATAGATAGTGAAATTGTACATGATCACGAAGAAAACATGACGACGGGAAGAGAAGAAAGAGTAAAAATATGATCCCGCCGCATGGACGAGAACAAGTCACTATACAGTTACTGGTGACATGTTCTCCATTACCACTAGACCAGAAAGTCAATAGGTGGTGTCCGTTCATGGCGACCGCTGCTACCGGTATGTTTACTGATAACTTCGGATAATAATGAAGAACGATTGATCACCTCAGATGACAAAGAAGAGGAGAAGAAATGGAGAGAGAATTTTTTATCGAATGAAATAAAGTACATCTATTTGATAATAATATTCTGGTAATATATAGCTCTTAATAAATTTACGATGCCTCTAGGTAGGGTTATTTTATAAGAGTGTGGAAATCCTAGAAATAAAAAAAAAATCAGATGGATTTAAATGAAACAAATAGAAGAAGTTTATGCCTTTGCAACAAAGACTGGTGGGAATCTAAATGCTTATATAGGAGCGGATTGACACTTTTTAGCGCAGGGTAAAATAAACAATAGTTTTTTAATCGAGATTCAAGATATGAAGAAATACAGTAATCCAAAATGATATCACAATTTAAGCTCAAGAAGAAAAAAAAGGAAGAAGATTTAGCAGAGAAGTAATGTCGACTGAAATCTCTCTTATCACACTTTTTTCCCCCAGACGGAGTGCGACTCTCCCTCGAAATGTCATATCCAGCGTGCACTTAGTAAATCTAGGTTAGATAGAAAACTGTTGCTATCCACCATGTTCTCTTCTGCTTCACGTGCCACAAAGGTTACAGCTGTATGGGGGTATAATGGGAGCGCTCCCACTCGCAAGGGGGCGAATCGTTGCTCCTTTCACTTAAACGTCAAATCTAGACAATTGACCTGATAAAATAGGCGCATCTTCTTATCGTAGTCTTAATCTGTTGCTTTTATTCTCATCCTGTGTTTGGGGGTACGTCTATTTGAAAGGTTAGTAGATGAATTTTCATCCGACAGAAAAGGAAATGTCATTGTTTCTTGACCTTGTAAAAGAAACTAAGATGAGCTTTTACAAGCGGTAATGATGTAATCTGTTTATTTGGGGTACTCGCATATACAAGATTTCTGATGAAATTTTCATTTGGCAAAATGGAAATTAATCGACATAATTTCTTGACCTTACAGAAGAAACGAAACTTTAAAAAAAAATCTCGAATTCTGACAATGGAATTACCTTTCGAAAGAGACATAAGGCATTGTGGCACTAGTTTGTTTTTTTACAGAAATTATGCCATTTGGACAAAATAGTTCTGAACCGTTTTATCGAAGACGTGCTGGAATTGAAATCCCATTTACTGAAATGCACAATCCGAATTAAGACCTATTTCAACCCTGCATGTGTTGTGAATGTTTGATGGGGATATTGGCTTAATTTCCATATCTTTCTCTTGACATTATTTCACCATATATTTTGACAGATATCATTAATATTGTGGCCTTAACCTTTCAGTTTAGTTTAATTTTATGATTCTGTGAACATTTATTTTCCATCAGCACTAGAACAAAAGAAGAAGATTAATTTTAAGATATGCATGGGTATTATTAGCATTCCTGTCAATTTGCAGAGGCGGGCTCACAGTAACCAAAGGCACCGTATTTTAGACTACCCAGATATATTTGACTTTCGACCCCCCGCCCCCACCTTACAAACAATCCTAGCTCCGCCATGGCATGAGGACATCTTTTCCCCCAATAGTGCATGTCGCATCCTTCGCATTTTTATCCTCATCTATATACAAAAAGGCCAATTGACAACCATCTGATTTCGTAGACGTACGAATTATACATTCGGATTATACGCCTCCACGGTCGTCAGCCGGTGTCCCGTACTCTCAGGGCTCTGTTTAAGAAGAGAGGGAGACAGACAGACAGACAGACATACAGAGTCTGTAATGTTTTCCTTCATCTTATGAATTATTAGATACAAGACTAGATAGGACGCTAAATTTATGTGAAATAGGGCTTATTATAGACAAGCTTTACCATTGGTTGCTATTTCCTTCAAATCGATTAATTAACCATGAACTTGGATTACACATGATTACGCATTACACTCAGCTTTTTCTTTTTATCACTTTTCTTATCTCCTTTCTATCTATTTATCTTTTGAGGTGGGGATATTAACAAGTCAGCAACCTCATTTTAATAGCTCTATTGATGATGCTATCTCGAAATTGTTACCGAGATAATGTTGGATATAGTCGTTTCATGTCGTTCTTACAAAAAGCAACACATAATACTAAGTGCCTCGTGCTGTTTTGTTCCATTATACGTGTCTTCACAAGAGTGCGTTTTACATTCCACATTACGCATAACATTATTATCATTATTACCCTTACCAAGCTGAGAATAAATGGGAAAAGTGGGGGAACACGTAGTTGTAATTACATCAATTCTTTGTCAATTCTTTGTCGGCCCGTACCCTCAAGGCTCGATACGATCTCGGTAGGAATATAATCGCATTGTATATAAAGTAAGGTTTGAAAACATTATTATTGTAAATGAGAGAGAGAGACTGTCTCCACAGTATGATGTACAGATTAAGTTAACTATGATTAAATCATTATGTATTGTAATTCAACCGAACAACACTTTGAGCATGAAACTTTGTCAAGGGCATTGGCAAAGTAAATCTTTGTCCCTCAGGGTACAATTTTTATTCACAAGAACACTGGAGGGTGAAGACTAAGGTGATAAACACTATTATTGTTGAAGGTTAAAGTGTAGAAGACAAAGGCGTTGACGACTAAGGAGATGAATGCTAAGGTGTTGAAGACTAAGGTATAGGATACTAAGAGACTAATAACATTGAAGATCAAGGTGTTTAAGATTAAGGTGTTGGATATTAAGGTGTTGAAGACTGAAGTGTTGAAGACTAATGTATTTGACACTAAGGCATTGAAGATCAATGTGTTTAGGACTAAGGTATTGAAGACTCATTTGTTTCGGACTAAGGCATTGGAGACTAATGTGTTTAACACTAAGGTGTTGAAGACTGATACTATTGAAGATTAAGGTGTTGGATACTAAGGTGTTGGAGACTGAAGTGTTGAAGACTAATGCATTTAACACTAAGGCATTGCAGACTAATGTGTTTAGGACTTAGGTATTGAAGACTCATTTGTTTCGGACTAAGGCATTGAAGACTAATGTGTTTAACACTAAGGTGTTGAAGACTGATACTATTGAAGATTAAGGTGTTTAAGATTAAGGTGTTGGAT